>PVJX010014965.1:0-43666 GCA_004027295.1 Dolichotis patagonum
AGTGGGGGGCATCTTCAGGTACCTGTCTGTCCTGATCATTTCCAGACTGCAGGCAGCTGCGGCCTCACCTTCTGAAGCAGTGGGCTGCAGTCAGGACCCACTGGTTGCTGACCAGGACGCCTCCGCAATGGTGGGCACCGTTGACCTGCAGACTGACTTGCCATGGCCAGTCGCCATCCTCGGCTTGAGTACCTCCAACGACTCTCTCTGCAGACAGCGTGATCAGGTCTGAGCGGGCCCCGCATGCTGAGGAGAAGAGGGTAGTAGTGTGACAGGAGACCATGACTCACTTACATTTTGGTGATTGCTGCTGGCCTTCTCCTGTAGTTCTGACTTTCCTTTATGTCTTTTCCCCCAGGGTGTGATAAACGTGTAAGTACTGTTGCCCGTTGACTGATTTCTAGAAAAGACTTATGAAATTAATCATCACGTGGGCTTCAACTTCTGAACAACTTCGGAAAGGTTTGGAATGGCTGGGGAGTGAGGGGTAAAATATGCCAGGGCTAGAGATTTCTTCTCAGGCTACACACTCCTGGCAAATTTCTTTCCTCTCTCTAGACTTGCACCTCCGAATGTGGTCTATAGCTCTGGAGCATGGGCATTCCCTGGGCACGTGTGAAAAACACTGACTTTCAGACAAAGCAGAAGCTGCATTTTGATGAGAGACTGATGCACCTGCTGCTGGGGTGAAAGCCAGTTCACCTGCAGTTCTTCATGGAGGCTCCAGCCGCTCTCCTGACCTGACTGACTCTGACCAAACACATGCTTGTGAAGGAGTTGTCCTCAAGCAGCAGTATATGTTCTAGGATGTTTGAAGGGTTTTAGTACCGAGAGTCTAGGTTTATTTGTGTTTTAAGAAGCCCATGAATACTCCAGTAATTGAAGTTAAGCAGGGATGGGGTATGCTAATCACTCAGTTCTTCTTACGAATTTTTATTCTCTAGTCTAATGCTAAGAAATTAGATGTAGACCCCCAACAATTTGTGTTACTCGGCTGGCTTTCAAGAAGTGCCCTGGTTCAATAGGATAACCACTTGAAGGCGTTTTTTTCCCTTGCAATTTCCCCAACAGAGGACCAGGATTCCATTAAGAGTACATGGAGCCTTGGTACCTATGCTGTTTTCTCCAAATAAATTCCTTAGTGAATTATTTAAGCATATTTTTCTTCAAAATAATCATGAGTTAAATATTAATGAAGTTGAAAAAGATGCATGAGGTAGCACAACTTTGTAAAGTCACTTAAGTTTCTAAGATGGGCCAGAAATACAGGTATATTAAACTACTTTCTAACTCTCATCCTTTGGCCAGAGAGTAAATTGTGTGTCTCTGGGAATTACGTTTCTGCGGGCCTGGCCAGAGAGTACATAGGATGGTGTTAGAACACAGTGAATTTCCTTCCAGGTAAAACTTAAAAAAATTTTTTTTTATTATGCCTCTTGATTAGTCTGAATTCACAAAAAAAGCATGCTGTTCTAGTAGTCAGGAAAAATTACATAAATGGTGTCATGAAATCTATCTTATAACTCTACATAAATGCCATCATAGAACCAGGGCAGTAAAAGATTCCCCAAGTACCAAGAAAATGTCCAATCTTGAGTACCTGGTGGGTGATACTATATTGTTACTTCAGTATTTTGTTTGTTTGTTTTCCTAAAAGGAGTTCAAATAGCTCAAACATTACTCCACGGGTCAGTCAGATCAGCAGTCTTGTTCCAATAACGACCCAGCACAGTGACTTTAGAGTGAAGACATCAACTTCACAGACACTGCTCTGACAAAGAGCACAAAACACTTGCTCTCTTGCCTCCTTGTATTTTGGCAAAGCATATTTACAAAATAAATTCAACACTTACCTTGAGTAAATATATTTTCTGTTTCTTGGTTATTCATTTCTAGAGAGAGACACAAACACACAGAGAGAGAAAGAAAGGGGGACAGAGAGAGAAAGAGAGAGAGAATACGAGAATAAGATCAAAATTTAGTTAAAATAATTTCTTTATATCTTAAAGTGCAGTGCTGTGATAACAAGAGTAAAAATCACTGTGAGAGTTTGCTGAAATACAGACATCTATGCTCCACTTCAAATCTGCTGAAAGAAATCCTAAGCAACATGCTTCAGAAATTTGTTTACAACTTTTCCCCAACCTAACATTATTCACACTAAAGTTTGTGCTTAAACTTCTCATCAGATACTTAAAAGGTTTCCTTGTTCTCAAGTCACTCAGTTTAGTTAGGGAAACAGAGGCATAAGTAAGTCACCGGATGCTAGGGTTGTTTCTAGATGTTCCCCCAAAGCCTCATGCAATTTTAGGCTTTTTAGGAGGTAACTAATCTCCTGAAACTGGGATTAAGGGTGTGTAATTGCTAAATCAGTCCACTGATTTCTTTGGCACTACCCTAATCCCAGCACTCTAGATACAATATAAAAAGGCACAAAGATGTTGTTGAGGTTTCTTGTTGGTTTTGCTGTCTTCCAGCCCATGAACTGTTGCCCTCTGTCATGTGCCATTCTGCTTGGGAACTACCTGATTATGGACTGAAACCTCTACAAACTGTAAGCTAAGTAAACCTTTCCCCTTTAACGTTGGATATTGGGTATTTTGTCTCAGCAATGAAAGAAAAGTAACTAAGACACTGAGATACAGTGTGATAAATATTATAAGAGAATTTAATTGTTCATTTATTAAAATATACATACATATTACTCACTGATTATTTGAGGTGCCAAGGGTATAAGTGTATGCTAAAATATAAGGGCTATGTATTCACTTTATTTATATGTAGAATTAATCAAGGAATCATTCAGATAATTCCAAATGCAGAGTGGAAGGGAAAAAAAAAAGAGAGTAGCTAATTTTACCAGGGAAAATCACAGACGTTATCAATGGAGGAAATAACATTTGAGCTAGTGGAAATAATGTTTGCTTTGAATTTTGAAAACCTGAAAGGAAAAGTTCAGACACACAAGAGGGAAAAAACATTGCAAATGGCAGATATAGTGGGCTTAAAGTGCAGCATTGTATGGTGATTGTGCAGTAGAGCTAGTGCACGCATTGCTGCAGGAAGATGCTGGCCAGGCCTGCAGAGAAAGCCGTTGCAGTATCAGACAGTGAAGGTCTGATGCTTCCAATTCAAGGTCTGCTTGCAAGACAGTGTTCTCTGCATGTCTGGTAATCATCTCAAACTCAGTGTAATCAAATTTCACATGCACTTTATTATTTATGTTATTATAATTCCCCAATGTCATCTCATCCCCAGGGAGCTAGAAATTGTGCCAGATTTCCCCTTTCTCATTGTTCTCACATCTTGGTCTCTGGGTTCTGCAACTTCTAACCCTGTCATCCTCCCCACCCCTTTTGTCCCTGCTTCAGTTCATGCGTTAGTCATTGGACACTAGCAATGTTACAATGAAAAATTTACTTTTCTAAAAACATTTTTGTGCTTTTTCAATTCCTCTACTTTGATCTTACCAGACTGTCTTTTCTGAAAATGTAGGTCAGATCTATCTTTCTGTGCTTGAAATATTTTAGTGAGAAATTAGTCTTCTTGTTTCCATAGGATAAATTAAGACTTTTCAAGCTAGGTTTTCATGTGGTATAAAACCAGTTTATGCAAAGTTATTTACAGCTGGAAATTTCATGGTATTTGGGTGATGTTTGCTTTGAAAGCATCAGTGGAACCAGGGAGCAGGAAACAAAAAGAGATGAGCAGTCTTCTTCACTCTTTGAGCCAGAGAGGCTTGAGTTTGAGTTTTGAACATCCGTATCCTGTCTGAGCTTGAGTGTTGGGAGGGGAAGTCGGAGATTCTCACAGGTGTGGGGCTGCAGCAAGGCCTTTCTGACAACAGAAAGCGCATGGGTGAGTCACGGGAACAAGCTGCCCCAGCCCAGAGAACACCAACCCAAGCAAGGGGCTGCTAGGCAAAGGGGTGTCACGTGACATTATCTTCCTAAATGTAAAGCTAAATGAGCTACAGAGTGAGGGCTCCTCTTGACCTCACTCTATTTTTTCATCCTTTTGCCATCCTCCCCCTCCACTCTGCCCCCAGTCTAGAGCTGCAGCAGATTCTACTCTTGGGCAATTATCTATCTTCCCTAAATGGGGAGAGTAAAACTGTCTATGGGATATGGAGATTGTGAGGGTTAAAAAAACACAAAGATACACACAGGACACTTAAAGCTATGCCCCCAAAATAGAGCTCTTTAAATAAGTGATTTGATAACAGTGCCAAAGATGATGATGACAATAATACCAGTGAAGTGTTCAGCAAATCTCCCTTCAATGTTCTGCCAAAACATGTTAATTACAGATTATTTTCTTCTTTCCACATCCTCCCTAAGTGGAATTTTATTTCTCTCCTCTCAAAATATAGGATCCTACTCATACTTCAAAGTCCATCCGTCTGCCTTTTGCTGAGAGATACCAAACACTCCAGTCTTTTTCTTTTCTGGATTTCCTTAGTAGTCTTTTATACTAGGTGCTTGACCATATGTTCCCAGAATTTTCAGCTCTGTGATCTTGATCTTGATCTTGGGTTGAGTTCTGTTTTACCTCATCTAGATTATGAGGTCTTGGGAGGTGGAAACAACACTAAGACAATGCTCAAAAAAATACAAACACTTGCCAGTGGTTTTGGGGGAATTCCCTAATGGACAGGAGCGGAGAGGGCTTGGGCAGCAGTGAGTAAGGACACAGCTAGGCCATGGACTTTGGAGCAATGGCTTGGAAGTCCTTCCAGTGCCAAGCGTCTACTCCTTGGTTGCAAGAAGAGAAGCGAGTCTAGAGTGGGAAATGGGCATGTGGGGGACGACTTTATAGGCCTAAGGCAGTGATTTGTGAACAAAGTAGGGGAATGTTACAATGTTTATGTACTAGATCACCTAGGGCAGGACAGTGGCTGAGCAAGGCCAAGGGGCTCCTGCCTTTAGGGAGCTTGCAGAGTAGGACAGTCAAGCAGCACACAAAACACACAAGTCATCTGTTACTTTTAGTTTTGATAAATGCTCTCCAACAAATGAAGGAATCTGTGCGATATCAATCATTCATTAAATTATTTTTTGACTTTGAGCATCTATTTACGTTTCCTCAGCAGGTCCACAAATTGTACATCCAACAGTAATATTCCCCTAGAGGAGTGTTGGAGGACTAAACAGTAATGAAGTTGGAGCAAGTAAAGTTTACTATATGAATGCTAAATTAGCCACTGCATCCTGGAATGGTTTATGTCATCCCAGTTAGGATGGCTTTTACTGAAAAGACAAAACGTGATGAGTGCTGGTGAGGAGAGGGAGAAAGGGGAGCTTTCACAAACCGTGGGTGGGAATGTGAGTTTGTGCAGCCATGTGGAAAGCAGTACAGAGGGAACTCAGGAAATGAGAAATAGAGCTGCCATACAGATCCAGTTGTTTCACTGCCTGGGTGTGCATCCAAAGAAAGGCATTGGAATCAGCTGCTAAAAACACATCTACATCTCACGTTTCTTGCAGCACCATTCACAACAGCTGCAACACGTAGTCAGCTTGGGTGGCCATTGATGGAGGGATGTGAAGCAACGGTGGTGCAGGAGCACAGTGGAACCTCATTCAGCCTTAAAAGAATGAAATCCTGTCATCCGCAGCAACATGGTTTGAACTGGAGGACACTGCACTACGCGAAAGTAAGTTGGGCACAAAGGAGACAGGTACTGTGTGTTCTACTTATGGGCAGGACCTCAAAGGAAGCAGAAAAAGCAGTCATGGTCATCAGAGCCTGGGAAAGATGTGAGGTCATAGAGAGAGGGTGGACAGTGGGCTTGGGGGTACAACGAATCGGAGGAATAGCTTCTAATGTTCTGAGGCACAGTATACTAACTACAACAATAACCTGAGTATTTCAAAATAACAAGTACAGAGGGTTTCACATATCCCCAACACAAAGAAAAATTACATATCTGAGGTGATAGGATGCCAGTTGCCTGATCTAATCATTATACATTGTATACATATATTTAAATATCACTCCACCCTGTAAATATGTATGATTAGTATGTGTCAATTAAACATAAAAATATAATTACAGTGTTTTCACATTTTCGCCATGTAGCCTTGAGACATTAGGACAAAAATTATTATTCCCATTTCACAAAGAAGAAAATTGAAACCAAAAATATTCTTAGATTCTAACCTCTAAAATTCATTGACATTGCAGCAGTTGTTAAAGAACAAACTTAAGTAATTTCATCAAGAAAGTGCATTTGCATGTACACTGAGTTTGTTTTTTCACTTTGTTAGAAGTGCTAGAAATATATTGGAGCAAGTTGAAATGTACTGTTTATATGGGTATACTAGGTATTAGACCTCCTTCCATGCTGAAATTATTCTGTTCAAGAAGAAAGTAGTGTATTTTAAAATATATATAACTGTTGAAAAGCCAAAAAAAGAGTATGTTTTACATTAGAAAGCTATATATAATTTTTACCTTTTTAGTATAGTTTTGAAAAGTTTAATTCCAAAGAAATAAAGCCAGTCTCTCGTCTAATTGGTAAACTTGAGGGATGTATTGAAATAAAATGATATGCAGAAATGGTACTTGCGTGTTAACACGGTCGAAGGGCTTATTTCCAGGTTTCCAGAGTTATTCAGCATTTGCTGTAAAATAGACTGAATTCTGCTTTTCATGGATTCTCCACTGTTACGTCTGCTGAATCGAAACTTCATGACAACATCCGCTATCACACCATCACCCTCTTGTCTATAAACCATAAAAACATTTTTCAAATTTAAAATGATGATAATTTTTGAACTATACACTCCTCTTGATTAAACCTTTACTTTTAAGAATTAGCTAATGCACATGAAGTTTCTTATTTAATATTTGCTAAATGACTATTAAATTAGCAGTTAGAATTAGTATGTCAGAACTGGCAGTTGAGATAAGAGGAGTCCAAGACGAATTTGAGAGCATCAAACCAAAGGCATCTAATGCAATGTGCGGCAGAGAGGAGAACCACCAGCAAGTAGAAAAATTGACTTCTACGTTAATTAACATGGAAAATAGGTGAGTTTATCTATGTTCCAGATAATATCTTTAAAGACGTTATCATGGTATATTATTAGGATTGTAGTACCTGTAGTTAACTGAAATGGTGTATAAAATCTTAACGTAAGACTACAAAAATTAAACTTTGCTGTTGTAGCCAGACAAGAGGGTACAGGAACCAGGAAATTAACCTGAGCATTTAACATATAGGTTTTTAAAGTTTGTTTATAAGTTTGTTTAAGGAGAGAGGGCTTTTTCCAGGTTGATAAAGTCTAATGATAGCTAATACTTAGTGTGTTTATTCTATCTTTTTTATATGGAAAGCTGTTTCAGTAATCAGCTTTGATCAAAATTCACAGTGGCCATTCTTGTGGATCCTCCTGTTTTGATGGAGAAGCAGACACTAAATGAGTCAGTATGATTTCCAGGTTTAGAAACATGAAAATCAAAACAAATAAGAAAAAAAGCTTTCCGTATAAAGAAAAGAGTCCTGAAATGCTGGATAACATATTATAAATTCCATTTCGAATGCAAAGCTGCACTCACAAAAACCCAGGAAAACCTCTAACAACCCAAAATAAAGAATCTGAATATTATATAGTATTCACTAGGATACTCAATTACTCCATTTAGCAATTTCATAGAGACTGAAGATAAGGCCTTGGTCTAGTGCAAAATACAGAGTTGAACTGGAATTCTCAGAGTAGGGTCAGAATTCTCAAAACATTAACCTCTAGTAAAAACATGAATTAGAAGGAAAAGTATCTGCTTGTCAACTGACAAAAGAAAAGGTTTCTCTGTCTCCAAATTTCATCTTTAGATAGAAAAACATGTCCTTTTAAGAATTCATGATGATAAACTTGGCTATATAATATTTATTAGGTTTGGGTGCTCATTAATACTATCTGTATTTTCCATAATCATTAAGCTAAGAAATGGGAAAAACCCCAATACATATTCTTCTGATTCCCTTAGAGTGTCTCATAAAAGCAAAAATTCTGGAGGAGGGTGTCATAGATAATGCTGCAGAGGATTCCACTTAGAAAATGGGATTAAGATTTAACTATTTAGAGTTGTGCTTCTATAAATATAGGCATGCACGGGTCACTGTAATATGACATCTTTACCTCTTGGAAAAGTGCAAATAAATGGATATACATTTACACAGTGAAGTGTTGTCCTTTCATAAAGAAAGAATGCAGACATGTGAGTCATTTTAGGGAAATATATGCACCTTGAGACTATAAGTCAGATATAGAAAACTAAATATCTCATATTTTTTCTTATATGAAAAACCAAAAATATAAATAATTTAAAACACAAAATAAAAGATAGATGATAGGAAATGGGAGGCAACTTTGTAACGATAAGAAGAAGGTTGGTGTAGGGCTGAGCAGAGGGAGACAAGAAGCAGAGTGCAGAGAGGATTAAGATGTGACATGTGTATGTACAAATTCCCCAAGATCAGTGCATTCATTATGTATTACCAACATATACAGTACTAATAAAATGGATCTAAGTATATAGTTCCAATGAAACATAGTGCAGCTAGAGTAAAAAAACCAAGAGTATCTTCGTAATAAACATCATGCAATAGAATTCATTGATAAGTGTATTTAAAATGATTAATGCCATAAAAGAAGGAATCATAAGAATGAGCAAAATAGAAATGTTACAAAACAATATCAGGGAAATTCTCAAAGGAAATAAATAGAACTTACAAACAGGAAAACATACTCATTGAAATGGGAAAGTCAATAAGTGGTCACAGAATGTTAATTGAAGCTGAAGGTAAATAAATTGGAAAATGGGAACGAAGAAATTATGCAGAACATAATACAGGTAGAGAAACTAAAAAGATTCAATGGAGAGTAAGAGAAACCAAACAGATCAATGCATGCCTCAAATAATGCTAACGAGAATCAGAGAAATAGCAAAGCAGCAGAGACGCTAGAAGGGGTGAGAACTGCCCAGAACTGACAGAGATGTGAAGCCTCGGCTTGCAATGAGTCTTAAGTACACTAAATAGAAGAAAATTCATACAAAAACGAGGTAAGCTAAACTACATAATGAATGTGAAAATTTAAGAAATACAGTCAAAGATGCATTTCCAGTAATTCTCCTTGAAATACTACCTGCTCTGCACACACCTATCCCATAATTCCTGCCACTTTCTTGTCTTTATGAGGTATAATCAACAAGATGGGGAGTTCTGCTGCTGAAGACTAATGGAAAGGCGAGCCCCTTGTTCACTGTATGTGGCACTCTGCAACTTTCAATGTTTCCCAAAGTCAAAATGACCATGAAAGGCAAATTCTCTAACTGTTTCAGGACATCAAGTCGGTCATGCCAGCTCAGGTAGAGACACACAAAGATGCCTTTCAGACCTGTATCAGAAAGTGACGAGAACAAAGGTATAACTGTGTGCGTATCTTTTACTGTAATACATTAAAAAAGATTTAAATATTAAATATAGTTTTGAATTTGTTTCAGACAACAAAACTTTGAACTCCAAAGATGAGAAGATTTCTCAAATAATAGAGAAAAGACTTGCTTCCAAAGAACATGCTGACAGATTTCTTAACAGCAACAGTGGAAGGCAGTAGATAATTACATCTTCAGTGTGTTGAAATAGAAACAGCTATTAACTTAGAATTTCATACGTGCACAAAACTACTGAGAATGAGGCTAGAATAAGGTCATTTGTCAGATTAAAAAAACAAAACAGGGTTTATCATTCATTTACTTCTGTGAAAAAATTTATGAAGGAAATGGTTCAGTAAGAAGAAAATTGAACACAGGAATAATTTGAGGTATAACAATAGGAAACACAATATAGCTGAATTAGGTAATCTAAAAAGGCATAGGCAGATAGGGTAATTATAATGACTAACTTGGAGGCATTAAAAGTAAGGTGCACCTAAAGCATTGTTTTTTTTTTTTTTTTTTTTGGTACCAGGGATCAAACTCATGACCTCACGCTTGCAAGGCAGGCGCTTATGCCACTGAGCTAAATCCCTGGCCCTAAAGCATTGCTAAGACAACATGGGACACTGTTACAGGTGCTCTATATTATTTGGAACAAGTGTGGGGCATTAACTTGTTCATGTTCTAATGGCAACCATTAAAAGTAAATAGAACAGATAACTTCTGAACTAGTGAACAAACAGATGGAGAAAGCTCAGTTATACAGATGAAGGCAAGATAGTGGAAAAGCTCCAGATACAGAACACGAAAGATGAAGAAATCCAGTCAAATGTAACCCGGATGGCAGCACATATAAGCCAACTAGGCTTGCTGGTTAAAGGCAAAGATGGTTGGAATGCACTAAAACTCAACCCAGCTGTCTGCTCAGGGCAGGAGAAATATGTAACTTAGGAAGAAACACACATTTTGGAAATAAATGAGTAGCGATACATTAAACAAACAGTACTCATAAGCAAGCCAGTGTAGCTACATTATTGCCAGACATGACATTTTAAGATGAAAAAATATTAATTAGAAATAAAGAGAGGTTAAAAAAAAAGTCTGGATAGACCAGGTGTGGTGCCACATGCCTGTAATCCCAGTGCTCGGGAGGCTGAGGCAGGAGGATCACTAAAAGTTCAAGACCAGCATGGGTTACAAAGTGAGCTCAAGGCCAACCTGAAATGCATAGTGAAACCTTCTTTCAAAAAGACAAAAAAAAAGAGGTCTGGATAAAAACAATAATTAATGAGGAAGTTATTATAGTTCTAAACATTTTCTTAAATTAATAGCATTTCCTGAAAATACATCAAGCAGAGAGGAACAGGCTACTCCATAGTGGTAGGTTTTGAGAGAACAATATAATTTTTAAACTTAATAGGAGGGAACAGAATTTATCATCCAGAAATAGACTCATAGTCCTCTGTAAACAAGGTTACACAGAAGTACTATCATAAATAGAAAGAACATTGTCTGTGTGGAATAATTAAATCTTTTTGTCACACTATAAACAAATTTCAAACCTGGATATGAACATCAAAAATTTAAAACTTTAACAAAACTACAGGAGAATAAGTACTTTAAACTTTTAATTTGGAGCTTAGAAAATGGACAAATGATTGGTACCTATAGGAAGTAAATAACTTGCCACTGGTCATGCAGCTGATAGAATCAGCACTAGGATTTACACTTCAGTGGTTTGAATCCAAAGCCCATATGCTTTACCGCTGTGAAAGTAAACTGGAGAATATCATTGTTCACCCACGGGGATAGTAAGAATTAATGAAAGCCTATGTCACAATATCAGTAGAGGGTTTCTCCTACACTGCTAGTTAAGGTGCAGATTTCTGCAACCATATTTGCAGGCCCTTAAGCAACATCTAGTAAGACTGAAGACCCTCGAACCTCAGCATCTGGAAACTGTAATTTTAGATAAACATTTTCATGTGGGCATATGTAAACAATGCTTATTGTAGGATTTTTAGAAAGCCAAAAACTTAATATTCATCAGATGTTGAGTGGATGAATAAACTGCAGCGTATTTGTCCAGTATGATGATAAATGAAGAAACATGCAACAGTTAGATTAGTGAGGATTGGCTGTACGAATGTGCGTTCACATAAAAATGATTTGAATAAGTTTGCAGCAAGGTGCTGTTTAGTGTCATTTATGTAGAATTGGAAAACTTTCCAAACAATTTTACATGGCGGGTTTGGGTGTATTTATAGTAGGGATGTATAGGAGGTTACATGAGAAAATCACTAGGGACCCTCTTCCTTCACATTCAACATCAGTCTTGTTAAAGCTGTCTTAAAGGCTTATGTGGAATCACATTTATTTTGCTACTGTCAGTATCATCCTAGCGAAGGACGCCAAAGCCTATTCTGCTTTACCGGAGTTCCTGCTGAGGGGTCTCATGCTTTGAGGGGTCTCGCCCTTCCAATTTATGCTCCACACAGTTGTGCAGTGGGTCTTTGAAATCTTAAATTGGAACGTGCCACAGCTATTCAGTGGCTTCTGTCTCTCCAGTGCAAAACCCAGAGTCCTTTGTCTTGGCCTAGAAGACCTATGTGACCTTGTCTGTGGTGAGATCTCTATGACAACACCCTACACATGTCACACTTTCACTCTGCTCCAATCGCAGAAGCATCTTTTCTGTCTGCTGAGGCCACCAGCGGATTCCTGCATGGAGAACTTGCTGGTTTCTCTGCCTGCAGTGCTCTTCCCTCCTCTATTTGCAGTGCTTTCTTCTGTCATCTGCATGTCTGTGCTCAAATATCACTTCATCGGAGAATCCTTCTGTTCTCATATGAAGAATCCTAACTCTGCGTTTCTAATCCTTAGCCCCTTATCCTGCTTTGCTTTTTTATTTTTTAGGGCAGATATGCTTCTGACACATATATTCATATGGTTTTTGTTGTTTATCATGTGGCTTCTTACTGGAACATATCCCTTAGCAAAATTGGCACTCATTTTTGTTCTGTGCTTAACAGCAGCTCTATATCTGAATTGCACATAGTATCTGGTATACAGCAAGTGCTTATGAAGTAGTCATTGGATAAATAAAAAGTTAGTGATAAGAGAGGAGAATGGCATTGGGGTATAGTGGAAACTTCAGCCACTTTTGTAAGTTTTGATTTCTCAAAACAGTTTAAAATATGGTAAAACGTACGTTTGACTAATCTGGGTGGTTGATTTAAACCCATGTGGTCTGTCTGTTTATTATGACCTCTCCATTTCTCTATGCTCAAAATGTTTCATTGAAATTCTGGGGCAGGAGTGACAGTAAAGTGTCATTTCATCTGAGACCTGGAACATGCGTAAGAAATGACTAGTTGAAGATACGTGAAATGTGACACTTATTTTCTGTGTTATGAATCCTTGACGTTGAGGGGCTTTGTCTTCTTGAGAACTGTTCTTCTCAGGGTTATCCAGTTCCCACTAGTGGCAAACAACTCACCTTTGAACATGCATTTCAACCAAAACCACCCATGCCAGAATCCATGCCCCAAACACTTCCTTTATTGGGCTTTCGCATTCTAAGCCGCTATCCAGCTCCCTTAATGATCGCCTGGGAACAGTCCCTGGTTCCAGAGCCCTCCAAAATTACTCAGCCCAGTCAGGCCTAAACCTGCTTATTCTCCTCACTCATTGCTCCATGCAGCAGCCTCAGCAGAGGGTCCTGCCTCTCCCTCTGGTCACTGCTTGACCTGTGCTGGTCTGCCCACTCCCGACTGATGCTTGAAGCTCCTTCCTCCACTTTTGTAGATGGTAATCAATTCCTGATATTATGGTGCTATTGTATCTTAATAATGTGCTATAGTTTGAAACCTACAATAAAGAGGAAAAAGTGTGTGTGTGCATGTGACAGAGAGAGAGAGAGAGAGAGAGAGAGAGAGAGAGAGAGAGAGACAGAATATGTGAATGTTTCAGTAGGGAAATAAATTATACAAAGGCCTTGAAGTTAAAGACAGAGAACTAAATGAAGTGTGCTGGGGCCGGTGAATAAAGAATAAGATAAAAATTGGTGAACAATAACTCTGGAGATGGAGATGGAAGGAGGAAAAGGGATGAGGGAAGGTTTAGTATACTTTAACACACATTGTTGATATATGTATCTCCTATATATCTTATACATATCCTTTATCTACATATCTACATCTTCATATTTCATTTGTACATGTATCATGAACAAATATACACATATGCCTACATATACATTATACCGATATCAAGAATACATGTATTTTTAGTAAATATAAAAAAATACATATATATGTATATATATGTATATATGAATACATATGTGGGTATAGGGTAAAGAGTTGCCATTAGAATAGTTTTAACCAAATTAATAGTATGTTTGGGTTTTTGCTTAAACCCTTTTTCTGTGTTCTATGCAGAGTGTGGGGTAGAATGAGACTGAGGCAGAGGCTCGGACAGTGTTGTCCCGAAGAGACACGGGTGATGCCCTTGTATTTCAAGAGCAGGCAAGAAGCTGGCAGGAAGATAATTATTAAATAGAATTGTAAGGATTTCTTTCGATAGCGACCAGGTTGACAGTGATGTTTCTGGCTGAGTCTGGCAATACCAGTAGGGTGGCATATTTGGTAGGGGAGAGGGTAGGTTGAGGTCTGAATATTAAAGTTGAGCTGTCTATGAGATATCCAGGAGTGTTATTAAGTAAATAGTCAGACATATACATGTCTAGAGAAAAAAAGACTGTCCCAGAGATACAGCTTTGACTGTGAACAGCACACAGATGGTGAAGAGAAAATATGAACTGAGAAAACATGGGTCCAAGGACAGATCCAAAGTGGCACATACTATCTGAGGAGGTAGCATGGTTTCCTTGGGTTTCGTGATTGGAATGTCGTTGTTGAACTTGGCAAGAGCAGTTTGAATTTTGTGGTGTGGTCAGAGGCTGGATTGTAATGAGTGGAGTGGAAAATGGGAAGTGAACAAAAAAATGCATGTGGCTTCTTTAGTCAACACAAGTGCTGGGGGTTTGAACCCCTGAGCATTTGTAGCTACTATAGAAGACTTGACACAAAAGTCTTAAAGGTGATAGGAATTCCCTGAAATGTGTTTTGGAAAATATCCTTCCCATAGACTCTTCCAGCTCCTTTAAATCCACATCAAAACTTGTTTGACCAGCATGCTATGCTCAATTTTGTAATGTCAGTACTTGAGAAAGAATTAGTGTAATTGCTTTCCCAACCAAAGACGTTTTGTGTCTTATTTGAAGGATTGAGCAATGCGGGCACTTAAGTCTTTGTGGGAGGGTCAGTCACTGTGACTATTTTGATCAGGAGGGCCTGTTTCATCACATCCCATGGACAGATGCATATTTAACTAAGGCAGGGATGGTAAATAACTAGCATGCATGCTGCTACTCCTCCTGTCATTAGCCCGTGACAAGCGTGACATAGATTTGGCCACAGCGTCCTTTTATTGTAGCATTCCAGGCAGATGAAACCAAAAAGGCACTGCTGATGCTGGTTATAGTGTTCTCTTCTTGGCTGAATAGGCGCAGGGCCAAACCCTTGCACAATTCCAGAGGCTCTGCTTACAGGGTGCATTGTGAGTGATAAGCACGGGGTTTACAATGCAGGACGGCGCGGTTACTGTGCCTTGACTCCAGTTTTCCTTTTCCTCTTTCTTCCTTTTCCCATTAACCATTGAAGCCAGATGGTCATTTAGTTAGTATCTAGGTATATCATATATGATGTTTGGGGCACTGGGTTTTCAAGCTGCTCAGGACTTTACTCCCATGTTATCACAAAGTGCATGAGCAATGTCATTCACAACCCATGCTACGGACTGCATCTGAGTTCCCGTAGTCTTTGAGATCATTTCACTCACCTCAGTCTGACAACATGGGCTCTGATAAACCGATTTCTTAAATTTGACTGCTGGAAGGCATTAGTAATCTGTAGGAAGAAAGGGGAAAATGTTTTTGTGATTAGTTCTTCCTTTCTTTTCTCCCAACCTTGCAACATGGAACTTATATTAATGAGTAGAGACTCAAGTTTTCTGTTGAGTTCAACTCAATTCCATCACAGAAGCGTGGGATTGGTTTAGGTGGGTAGCGTGACCTTTTCATGTGGGGTCTGTTCCTTTATCTATCAAACAGAGATGACACTGAGCAGGGGCATCTTCAGTAAAAGTCCTTCTAACTGCATCGCTTGTCTTGGGCTCTGAGTGCCTATGTCATGTGACTTGTTGGCGGTTGCTTAGGGTGCTGGGGTGCGAGCCAAAAACAACAGTGGGGAATTCCACTCAACAACTCAGTGTGCGATCCCCAGCACCTGCTTTTTAATAGATAAGCCCACATAAAAGCAGCGTAAAATGAGTAGCAATGGAAGCTTAAAGGCAAGAGGAAAATGAAAGAAACAGCAGTCTTTTCCTTATCATTTCAGATCCATTGCCTGAACACCAAAGATTACTTGGAGCCATTAATTGGTGATTTCTTGACCCAACCGTAACAATCTCCCTGAATCACTGCTTAGTGTTAGCAATGAGGGGTATCTAGGAGTACAAAGCTCAATTTCCCATTGGCAGACAGGGCTTCTGTGCCTGTCAGGGTTCCGAGGTGCAGGTGCAGGTGTCCTATGGATTTACAGTAGAGAATGGATTCTACTAGCGTACACTATAAGGGGGCACTCATGTGCGTGTTGACAGGAAAAGGTTAAAATGGGCAATTAAGTGGAATGCTGAATTTTACATTTAGCCAAGACTGAAGTCAACTCATTTGAGACTGGAAGATTTATGAAATCTATTATATGTTATTTTACTTTTTTGATATCCATTTTTTGATTGGTAGATACCGGACCAATGAGTTTGTTGGAAAAATAATTTTCCTAGAGGTCGTAAATATTTTTTAAAAAATTATGAAGCCATTGAATTTGTTAAATTAATTCATGTTCCTTTTTTAAAGTGCAAGAAATACTAGCAAGTAGTAAGAAGAAAGCAAAAATCACTTTAAATTCTATAATCTAGAGTTAACCATTGCTGTATTTGGTGAACTACATTTTAGTTACCAATGTAGAGAAGGATATGTTTATTACTATGGAATATTATAAGAAATAGTTTAATAAAGGATTTAGCTTTAATTTTATGACTTTAATGGATATAACAGAAACTTAAATGAAACTGAAGTAATTGCTAAATTTTGGATAATTATTTCTTGTCATTATATTTTAATTCTTAATTGAATATTACCCTGGCATGGTACTCTGGACCAAAGTGTAAAAGATCCCTTTTAATTCTGATATGTCTATCATGTGGAAAATGTTATGAGCAATTTGGTGAAGACTATGATCACAAGCAACATGAAAAACCAATGGGCTGACACACATATACAAACCAAAAAGATGAAGCCCAAGGGAGAAATTCCTTATTTCACAGAGCAGGGGAAAATATTGTTATTGGGTTTCTTCAGAACTTATCCAGTGACTGGTAGAAAATCAGTGACCAGATGCTGGAAGATTGCACCCGCTGGGTAGTGGGCAAGGTGGCAGGCTGCATGGACTCAGGGTATTTAGTTTGCTGTGAGAACACTGATGAATCATGTAATCCTTTTTCCTCTCAGTTTGTTTTTCTGTATTTTTCCACCTTCCAAAATTATTAACCTGTTAAAGTGAGTTGACTTTTGCACCCACTTGACCTGTAACTTGTGTTGTTGAATGTTTATTACCATAGGTAAACACTAAGGAAACAATAACAAAAAAGAAAATTATTTAATATTTTTTTCCTAACTGAAGGTGACAATACTGGTTTTTATCTTCTAGGGTAATTTAGAATTCTCCACAGTAAAATCCATTATTGATAAATTCTGAAACGAATTATGGACTGTTTAAGTTCTAACAAAGTGTGCATCATTAAATATGTTAATGGAACAAGTCACATAAATGGTAAAACATTGAATATTTATTATGTGTTTACTATCTACAATTGGTTTATATTTTTCATCTTTACAAGGAAAAGATCCTATTATTTGTGAATATGAGATAAATCATCTCCTTTAGTGTTTTATTATTTAATATTTTAATTTCTCACATAATTTATGAACTGAATAATAAGAATAATGTTTTTGTGATCTTATTTTCTACCACTTTATGTCTTTTTTCTACTTAGTTTGATCAGACAATCTGGAAAAGTCAGTTTTCAAGGAAAAGAAATAAGATATGTGGCAGTACGATCTATTACTACCCTAGAATCCAAATATCATTGACTATGCAGCCCTATGGGTAAAACATTTTATACATGAGTAGACAAAATATACAATGTATATTAATAAATTATATATATGCAACTCTACTGTACTAACAATGCACATTATAAAACTTTTACAAAATTAGGAAAGGTTAAATTATAAAACAAAGTGATTTTATTATATATTTTAATAATATTTTCTTGGTTAAAATCTTACTGTATAGAATTTATAACTTTTAAAACACTGTCATAAAATGATGCAAAAACCTGATTCTAGGTATAATTTCAATATTTAATTGTAAGTGCTGAAAATGTTTTCAGATAACTATGCAATTTCAGATATATGAAATTTATAACTGGTAGAACTTAAATCATAGTACTAAGTTGTCAAGATTTTGTGGAAATTCAGCAAGAGACTTTTCATTTTATCACATGCCAATTGGTTATCCTTGCAAACCAAATGAAAAGTGATATCTATGTATGCTTTATATATATTACATATATATTAAAGAATTGTGTTTAAAATTTACTGAACATGATAGTTAATTCCCTCTCAAGTTATTATGTACACAGATCTAAGACATGGGGTCTAAGACATTTTTTTTGGCACCTGGAATCAGATCTAAGACTTTTATAAATAACATACTTTCCATCATTTTCAATAAAACAAACACCTAATCAACTAATGACAGATACATGGCTAAACATATTTGCAAAGTTTTCTCTCCATAGTATTTAATTTCAAAAGCCATTGATTTCCCACTCTTATACCCTGAAGGAACATGTATATTGTGTGTGTGTGTGCACGCATGACATGGGTACAGGAGTTACCACCTTCTGAGAACCGCATCACTGGCTGGCATTGCTTCATCTAGTGATATGGGTGTGAGAGAAGGTGCGGTGACTGTTTTCTTATTATCATGCTGTGCAGTGACTTGCTCATTAGTATGTTTGCATAGTACTGTTATTTTCAAATTGCTGACCTATAAGTGTGTCTTTGCAGCATCCCTCCCAGGCCCTAGCTGGTTCTGAAGGATTTTGCTGACTTTCAGGGCTGGATAAAAGGACCAGCCCTGAAGCCCAGAGAGCACTGCTGTGTTGTTGCTCATTCCCACAGGTCACTGTCGTACGCACTGTGTGTGGCTTTCTGACATAATACCAAGCAGGTCAACCTATGTGTTAACAACTAACGAGGCTAAGTTTATCCTTCATTTTTCTGTTCCTTAAATTATTTTGTGTGTGTGAAAAACTCATGCAGGAGACCTTGGAGTACTTTCCTGTATTACCCCCAATGAGCCGTTTGATCTTTCTGGGATGCCAGGGTGTACAGCCTACTCCGAGTCTACTGTGAGCTCACAGTGACCAGAACCAGGACTTTACATGGTGTCTCTAGGACTTGGTATAGGACTCTATGGAATACACGGCTATTCATTCACTTGACAGACATTTTAAACATCTAGCGTGGGCTGAATTGTCTTTGAGGGATTAGAGAATAGTCCATATATGTTAATAGATATACCTGAAATGAATTTTACCTCAAAGCCCTGATGGGGTAAATGATGTGATAAGATTTAATTTCTAAAGACTTTTTCTCTTTCTGTGTCCTTTTTTATTTATGCAAACATTACTCCCTTTCTGTCTGGTGTCAGAATACAAGGGTGAGACAAAGCAGAGTCTTTGCAAATGTGGGCTTACACTTGCTGGTGGGAGACAGATATTAAAACAATCATCCACTACTGAGTAAAACCGTAAATACTTTAAAGTTGCCACAAGGATTCGACCTGGTCAGTGAGATGCAGGACATGGCTCAGAGGAGGTGTTTACTGAGGTAAAATCATCAGGGAGAATCAAAGTTTGTGAGTTGAAGAAGGAAAATACTCCTCTGTGGCTTCTGAGGTGGGAAGACCCCAGTGGTGAGCAGGGCTGAGAGAAGACAGTGCAGCTGTACGTGAGGCCTTTAGGGCCCGGAGATGGAAAAGGCCACGAGGTACGGGATGGTAGGGTGTGAAGCATTTGGGTTTTATTATAAGTAATGGGAAAACCTCAAAACATTTTAGGCAAGTGGGAAACAATCAGATTTCTCTTGCCACAGATATGTAGCAGTTTCAAGCAGGTAATGATGGAAATGGATAGGTCAGTTTGAGGCTATTTCAGTGTGGCTTGGACAGGCCTGGCAGCAGCAGACATGTGGATTTGAGAGAAAGTCAGGGATAAAATCTACAAGGACTGGTAATGGGTGAGGTATTTGGCAGAGCAGAGATGAATTCCAGCTTTCCGGCTTGGAGAACTGAATAAACAGCGTTATCATGAACATGGACAGCGTTATGGGAAGGAAGCAAGTGTGGTGTGGGAACACGGTGAGTCCGATGTTGAGTCATAATGTATCTGAAGTGTCTTGAAGCAGCCACGCAGAGACATCAAGCTGACAATTAAGTGAAAGGCTCTGAAGTGTAGAGGTACGGTGTGTGCTAGAGGAGTACTGAGTCATATAAGTAGTGCTGCAGTAATGGACACAGATACCCTCGAGAAAGAGAATACAGCGCGAGAGGAGAAGAAGGTGTAGGTCAAAGGCTCGAGGGATTTCAGCCTTTGTTGGCAGTGTAAGCAGGGGAGCATCAGGCCACAAACAAGGAGTGGCCAGAGAGGTAGGGTGAAACAGTGGGCGAACTGGGGGCATGGCAGTCTCAGGGAAATCACAGAAGTGTAGACTCTTTCAGTGAGGATGGACAATAAAATCCATCTACTCCAGCTGTTTTATTTTACTGATAAAACCGAGGCTCCACACAGGGAAGTGACTTGTGTAACGAAACGGAAAGTTCTGAGACAACAGCTCACCCAGGGATACCGCGGTTTTCAGGGCCCGCGGATTCAGCACGGCCTGAGATCTCTGGAGGACGGCGTGCCTGACGCCAGCAGCCAGGAAGCTGTGGCTCGTTCCTGTTCTGCACAAGGGGGCCCTTGAGCATGTTTCTTCACCTCGCAGTCTTCATCCACCCATCCGCACAATGACACAGTCATCTCTACGGCCACTGTGAAGTAGGCAATGGGTGGGAAAGTGCTTTGCAACCTGCAAAGCCCTGCATGACTTTTCATGTAAGGTTTTAAATGTTCGAGTGTCTTAAATCTTTGCTTATTTATTTATTTATTTGTTTGTGTGTTTATTTTTGGTACCGGGGATCAAACTCACGACCTTGTGCTTGCCAGACAGGCGCTTGTGCCGCTGAACTCAACCCCTGGCCCTGAAATATTTATTCTTTACAGAAGGATAGATATATAACATTAAGGAAAAATTTCAAGAGAAATCTGTAACTATATTATCAAACCACACTTCTCTAAAAATTCTGACGCTACTGCAGAAATTAATCTGTGAAGTACTGATTACAGTACAGGAACGGAAAAGGCGGAACTTAGCAAATGGCAAAGGCAGTATGATGGGTATGCTAAGTTTTGCATTGTTTTGCAACTGTTGTCTGCCTATTTGGGGGGAAAGTTTCAATATATTAATATCAAAAATTCTAGATGAGTTAGAAATAAAAGTGTAATGATTGAAAATATAAAAATAGAAACCGTGAGTGAACATCTAAAGATATTTAACATAGGGAAAGACAGCCTTCAATTTTGTCTGTTCTGTCTTCTTTTGTGAGACAAGGTCTCACTATGTAGTTCAGGCTGCCCTCAAACTCATGGCGATTCTCCTGCTTCAGCCTCCCGAGAGCTTGTATTGTAAGCGTGTGCCACTGTGGCCATCAAAAAGACATTCTTAACTTGGCATACAAATGAGTACTCTAAAAGGAATTCATACCTTTGGCCATATAAAGAGTAACTCAAGCCAGGTGTGTTGGCACACGCCTGTAATGCCAGGACTTGAAAGCTTGAGGCAGGAGAATTTCCTTGAGTTCAAGGCCAGCGTGGACTACATAGTGAGATCTTGTGTTAAAACAAAAAACAAAACAAAACAAACAAAAAAGAAGCAAAGCAAAACAAAACAAAACAAAACAAAACAAAATAAAGTAAATCTTCTATTTGGCATAAAGCCTCTACATTATAATCAAGATTAAAAGCTAAATCACTGAATAGAGAAATTATGTGCACTGTGAGTAGCAGACAAATTCAGTGTACTAATAAACATTTATAAGGGCTCCTATTTAAAAAGCAGGAAGACTATGACTAGGAAGTCACAAATGAAATCGTAAAAATAAACTATTAGTGTAGAGAAGCAGGTTAGATCTCATTGGTAATTAAGGGTGTGCAAACCATAATAATAGTGAGGTGTCATTACTCGTGTTGATTTAACAGCAACTGAAACATTTTTACAATGCCTAGTGTTAACGCTGTGGGGGAAATAAGCACACTCATGCAGATTTATATCTGCCGATGGTAATATTAACAAGCATTTCTGGAGTGCAATCCCGAAATTAAAATAAATATTTAAAATAGATTTAATAGTAGGTAGACCACTAAACTGGTATACACAAATGAAGAACAAGTAAAATAAATACCTGGTGGAAAAAAAATTTTTCAAATATTCTTCAGCTAGTCGAAGCGTAACTCTTTACGCCTCTGCCTCTACTGTGCACGTGGGAGTTGCAGCTGGAAAGCAGAGGAGCAGCGCGTGGAAAACGCAGGAGCAAGCACAGCGCAGAAACCTGACGCGCGCTGCCTCAGCGCGGGCAGAGGTCCGCAGTGAGCAGTCGCAGGGCTGGTAATGTAAGCCTCTGACAGCGCGCACTAAAACTGAAGCTTTGTGTCATAGTCTCCTTCCTGAAAATTCATCATCTCGTCTGACTATGAGAAGAACAGCGGAAAACTTAATCTATGGGACTTGCCACTAGGTATCTAACCGCTTCTCAAAACTGTCAAATTTGTCAACAACAAGGAAAGTCTGAGAAAGTGTAATCGTCTGCAGCACTAGCCTAAGGAAACATGACAAATAAGTGTGATGTATTCTTCATGAAAGCATGGAGCAGGCAAAGATATAAGGTAAAAACCAAGAAAATCTAAATCTGAGAGTTTAGTTAGTAACAGTATAGCAACATCAGTTTATTAACAGTAACAAATGTTCTAGCATAATCTAAGAAATTTTCCATAAATTTAAGACACTTCTAAAATACATTTTTTAAAGCAAAGAAAAATCTTGAGAGTGAAGTTAGAAATGAACAGAGACCATGAAATGGCAATTTTACTTCTAGGACTATGTTCTAAGAATGTAATCACTCAATTATGCAGGAAAGTATAAAAAAACATGGCTACCAAGAATGTCGAATATAATTATAACTCTAACCTAAAAAAACTCAGCCAGGCATAATGGTGCATGCCTGGAACCCCCAGCACTTGGGAGGCTGAGACAAGAGGATCGCTGTGAGTTTGAGGCCAACTTGGGCTATGAAGTAAGTTCAAGGCCAGCCTGAACTGCGTAGCAAAACCGTCTCCAAAAGACCACAAAGCAAAAGAAGAACAATAAAACAAATCTTTAAAAGGTTAGGAATGTAGTTTAGTGGTAGAGCTCTTGCCTGGCATGCAGGAGGCTCTAAATTCCACTTCCAGTACTATAACCAGACCAAACAAAGCACAAGCAAAAAGTGTAAACACCTGCCAATACAGGACTAGTAAAATAAAATATTGTATATTTCTATACTACCATAGTATTTAGTTATTTTAAGTGGTATTTCTAAATCTATTGGCATTTAAATATGTGTAACATTTCTGAGAAAAGAGCTAACAAAGTAACATATATACTAATTCTATTAAGAGATAGTTATGTGTATTCATGCTTGTATGATACACGATGTTTACACTTGAAGATATCTGGAACATCAAAATGCAAGCACGGAATATATATTTCTGTCCAGATTTTGTGTATATTTTTCTTCTTCATATTTTCTAAATGCTCTGAAGTATTTATATGTTGTGTATTATCTTTATCATACTACTAAAACTACCTTTATTTTTACATGTTATGTGCACATTAGGATATTTCACTGAAAGTTTTGAGAA
Source organism: Dolichotis patagonum (assembly GCA_004027295.1). Taxonomy (NCBI): domain Eukaryota; kingdom Metazoa; phylum Chordata; class Mammalia; order Rodentia; family Caviidae; genus Dolichotis; species Dolichotis patagonum. The sequence continues at coordinate 23,695 of PVJX010014965.1, forward strand.
TGATTTAAGAGCAACAGATATAGATACAGTTATAGATGTATGCATACTAGTTGGAATAGTGTTCTAAAGACTTACTATTTTCCAAAGGAGTATAATACGCTTTCATTTAATTCATGTACTTTTATATTGATGAATGTGTTATGCTTTATTCTATTTATTTCCAAATTAGTTTTTGTAAGCTTCCATATGCTCCGTTGAGGCTGAGTGGGCCTGCACCTGAGATCTGTTCTAGAAGGAACTGAATAAACTCAATACGGCGTCTAGCTTTCTTGACAAATAACTGAAGCCGGATGTCTGTTGCCGTACCTCTTCCGGTTTGCCGCTTGCACTGGGCGAAGCGGGCACATGGATCAGCACGAGGCACCTTTGCGTGGTGTGAGGACTTCCTTATGGATAACTCTTCTCAGTCTACCCTCCTCCAAGCTTGTGTCTCGGCTTTTTTGTATCTCGGTGTGTAGCGTGAAGAAATTTAGGTATGTCATTTGGCTTGAACTCCAAATTATGGAATTTCACAGTACAAATGATATAGCTAGATGTTCCTGTGCATTTCTCAGAACAGATTAGTTGGACAAAGTAGTGCCTAAGAATGATCAGTCCAAGATAAAGTTTTATCTGCATTTTTGCAATTCCTAGAGTATTCTTTAGTTTAGGTGGTTATCCTTGTGCCTGTTCTCTACAGTGAACTTTTAATTAGTCTTTCTGTGTTCACGTTCTTTCTTTAATTTATGAACTTCTGAACATGGATATGTCAGCTCCTGTTTCCAGTATGTCACTTCCAACTCAAGAGTTGCTACCTACAAAATAAGATCCAAACTTGCTAGCGCTTTCTTACTTCTATGCATTGGCTCAAGTTTTAGCCATGTTTTGTCTGATTTGTTCTCAAGACCAACCTGAAAAGTCATCTTTTATGAGAAAACTGTCTGTGACCTCTATATTGGGCATAATTAACCCACCGTATTCACCCAGTTATAGTGAACTCATATTTACTGTGTGTTTTACATTGTAAATCTTGTGGACTTGTTTAATTCTCTGTATTAGACTAATCTATACTTTTAGGACTCTTAAAAAAGTGAGTAAAGGAAGAAAGTCTGAGTCTAGACATCTCAGATCTGCAGGTTTGATGGCCAATGATAGAGGAGGACCTAGTGGGCAGCTGGTGGCCTCTCTGAGCGAGAGCCAAAGCTTGCTTCGAACTTTTTCTTCTGGAACTTTTAGGCTTATCATTGAGCCAAAATGTCATATTGTTCAAACTATGCTTAATGGTAAAACATGTCCTTTAACACTACTTTCTGTATTTCACTGGATAAAGAAAGAATAAAGAGGCAATATAAAAGGGATTTAAAAGACGATCTCTGTACTTAGCACACACACTAAGAATCCAGTCTTTGCAGTCATAACCAAATAAAATATATATGTACTTATGGCCTAACACTTTCCACTCATTACCAAAGCACGTCAATAAGAACCAGTACTTTAAGAAACCACTTAGAGAAAGTGCAGAGAAACACCTTTTACCACTCAAAGAAAGAAAAGATAAAGAGCTTCTAGCAATTGAAAATACATTGTAAAACATTAGGTTTATCATGGTATTTATTTTTAATGGAATAAAGAAGAAAGACAAGTGTTAACGTACCATAGATTCAATCCTTTCACTCAAAATTCTGTATTCTTGTGTACCGGGCGAACTTAATTGATCATTGTATTCAACATTCATTATTCGAACATTACTGTGGTAAAAGCAAGGTTTTTGATCTGGAAAATAAAGAAAAACTGGGGTCAGTCTCATATCATTAAGTAGTTGAATTTTTTCAGGGTTATGGGAAGTTATACAATTAAAACTGGTTTTCTTAAGAGAAAGAAAAGAAAAATCTACACTTCATATAAATGTGACTATAACAAAATTATTTTTCTTTCAATTTTTAAAAAGATTGGCAAACTGAGAACTCTCAAACCTGTATGAAATTTAACATAGCATTATTATTTGAGATGTTAAAACTATTCCAAAGTGCTATCATTTGCATTGTCATTATAGCTTAAGGAGATTTGCTGTTGATTCAAGAAATATATGAATGTCTATAATATACCATTATTCATTTATCATCGAAGAAGAATTCAAGTACCTCTGAGTAGTTTAAACATTACTTTACTGGAAGTGGCCCGATAATCGGAAGAAGCAGGTGTGGGTGGTGGGGTGGGGACCCGGGAAGGAGGAGGACGTGCTGTGCGGTGCACCAGCTACCCGTGATGAATGCATTCATTATGCGCCACAAGTATGACTAATACAATTACCTTAATCAATATTCTTTATAGAAGAATTCGCGTTTTTACATTAGCTTTTCTATAATAAGCTGCAAAGTAACCTTGCCAGATTATCTAATCTGCTTTGCTCATTGTCAGTTATTTCCGTATGAAGGGGTCTTCTAGAATATGTATTCAGATATGTAATGTGACAAAAATCTCTAAAATATACCTATCTACCCAATACTATGCCAAACATCATGAGTAGGGGCATGACCCTAACAGAACTTACTTCAGGAAAAATCCTGCTTTTTTTTTTTTTACATACACAGTTTATGAAGAGAAATATCTTGTACACAGGACAGGATTGGCGACTCCGTGCCGAGGCTCACTATTGGTCTTCATGGTAGAGACACAAAGTACCCCGGGGCTATAAGTGACCAGGTGTAGGATTTGCATAGAGACTCACCTAGAGACAGGCTCTTTGCTTTTTAAATTTTTACTTCTTATTTTTATTAGTACATGTCTGCAGTGTGCAATAACTCCATTCATTGTAGGGAATTGTAACATGTACACAATGCATCTCCAATCTTTTTTTTTCCCCTTTCTCCTTCACCACCTTTAAATTTTCTTGACCAGCATCAGATTCATTGATTTATTTTGTAAGTTTTTATCAAGTTAATTATCATAAACATAGATTGAAAGCCAGACTGACAGGCCAAAAATCATATAAACACATAAGACATGCTAAATCAAGGGAGACCTTCAGATACATTGGCCATGCTGGATTATAATAATTTATTTTCTGTCTCATTTACCCTATTGTCTGTCCTTTATTTTGTATTTATTTATATATTTAGTTTCTCATATTAGAAAAACCATGAGATATTTACACTTGTGTATCTGATTTATTCCACTTAACATTATGGTCTTGAGGTAAAGGCATTCTGACTTAAGTTTATCCTTCTTTATAGAAGAGTAGTACTACATTGTCTATAAACACCATTGTTGTGTTTTCATCAAAACCTAAACATATAAGTTCCATTTGACCCTGATATTCCCCTTCTACTTATCACCCCAAAAGAGTTAATGATATTGTTTACAGTGATATATGCACACACATATGCATATGTACTGTATGTATAGAAGCACAATTCATATTAACTAAATCTCACACATCCTATATGTACACCAACAGATGAATGCATAAAGAGACTGCAGCAAAGATGTTTAGTTCCTTTGCCAGAGATAAGGTAGCTAGTGTGCTTGGAGTTGTTTATGCATCATCTACTTTGTTCTATTGATCCAGAAGTCTTTTTTTCCCCCAATGCCATGCTGTAGCTTTGTAGTATAGTTTGAATTTTGGCATTGTGATACTCTCTACCTTGCCCTTGTTGGCCAGGAATGTTTTTGCTATTCTAGGTCTCATTGGATTCTGTATGAAGCTTAGGATTGCTTTCTCTAGCTCTGTGAGGAATGCTATTGATATTTTGATTGGAATTGCATTAAATCTTTATAACAGTTTTAGAAATATGGCTATTTTGACTAAATTGGTTCTACCTATGCAGGAACAGGGTGGGGAGTATCTTGTATGTTTTGGTTTCCTCTTTGATCTCTTTTTCTAGAGCACTGCAGTGTTACTTGTAGTGGTTGTTCACTTCCTTGGTTAGGGTAATTCCTGAGTGTTTTATTTTTCTTGATGCTATTGAAAAAGGTATTGCTCTCTCTTGTTGAGTTTATTATTGGTATGTAGAAATGCTGTTTATTTTTAAGTGTTGACTTTGTATCCTGCTATACTGCTGAACTTGGTTATTCATTCTAAAAGTCTTTTCATGGAGTTTTGGGGATCTTCTGTGTGGAGAACCATGTCATCTGGAGATAATAATTTTTTAACTTCCATTTTAACTATCCATATCCCTATTATTTATTTCTCTTGTTGAATTGGGAGAGCTATACTAAACGAAGATGTGAAGCAGACATCCTTGTTTTTTTTTTTAAATTTTAGTGGGAAAGCTTTCTGTTTCTCTCCATTTAATATGATGTTGGCCATTGGGTTGTCATAGATATCTTTTATCAGATTGAGATAAAGATGTTCTCTATCTATTTACATAGGGTTTTTCTTATGAATGATGTTGAATTTTTTTCAGTTGCTATTTCTGTACCTTTTGAGATGATCTTGTGATTTTTGTCTCTGCTTCTGTTTATGAGGGATATTACATGTATTGATTTTGGCATATTCAACCATCCTTGTATCCTTGGAATAAAATCCTACCTGGTCATGATTTATGGTGTAGCTGATAATTTTCTGCATTTTGTTTGTCAGTGTCTTATTGAGGATTTTTGCATCTGTATTTATTAAAGAGATTGGCCTATAGTATTATTCTTTTTTGGTTGGGTCCTTTTCTGGTTTTGAAATCAGGGTAATGCTTGCTTCCAAGAATAACTTTAGGAGTACTTTCTTGTTAACTAAAGAATCTGAAGAGTATTTTCATTCTTTCCTAAAGTTCTTGTCGAATTTGGCAGTGAATCTGTTGGGACCTGGGATTTTCTTAGTGTTTCATATATTCTAAGAATCTACCGAGTTGTTCTCAATTTTCTGTTTTGTTAGAGTATAGGTTTCCAAAGTAGTTCCTAATGAGCTTCTGGAATTTGGAAGGATATACTGTGGATGTACTAGCTTTGGATTTGGATTGTTCTTGTTTTTCTGGGACTTTGAGGTGCATCATTATGTTTTTTATTTGAGCTTGCTCTGTTTTCCTGATGTGGGAGTTCATTGAGACAATGATTTCTCTTATGACAGCTTTAATTATGTACCACAGGTTCTTGTATGTCATACTGACATTATCATTTGATTACAGAGACTAATTTCTTCCTTCATTTCTCTTCCAATCCATTAATTATGCAAGAATGCATTGTTTAATTTCCATGTGTATTGTTTAATTTCCACGTGTTTGCATAGTTTTGTGGTGTCTCGATTGTGCCCTTGATTTCTAGTTTCATTGCACTATGATCCAATAATATGCATGGGAAAACTTTGATTTTTTTGGATTTTCATAAGCATGCTCTATTGGATAGTATGTGGTTATTTTGGAGAAAGTACCATAGGGTGCTCATAAAAATATGTATTTTATAAATGTTGGATGGAACACTGTGGAAGTATCTATTTAGTCCATTTGTTTGATGGTTTGGTTTAAGTTTGATATTTCTTTGTTGATTTTTTTTGGTCTATTTGATCTGCCCATTTATAACAGTTGGATATTGAAGTCCACCATTACAGCTGTATTGTTGCTTATCTGATTTTACATGTGCATTAATGTTTGTTTCATGAAGTTGGGCATGCTAGTATTTGGAAAATATATGTTTATAGTTGCTATATCTTCCTGTTGTATTGTTCCCTTAACCAGTATGTAGTGACAATTTTTCTCTTTTTATCAGTTTGGGCTTGATGTACATCTTGTCTCAAATTTAGGATAGCTATTCCTGCTTTTTTCCATGTTCCCATAACATGAAATACTATTTTTCATCCTTTGATTTATAATCTGTGAATTTCTTTTGAATTAAATTTTTTTTGTATACTGCATAATGTTGGGTGTTGTTTCTTGATCTACCCTGCCAATTTGTCTTTTGATTGGGGAATTTAGACTATTCTTATTGAGGGTTATTACTGAGAAGTATTGGCTCATTTTTGTCATTGCATTATCTTCTGGTTGTTAGTTTTCATTAAAAAATTCCTTTTGCTCATCGTGCTGAAAGTATTAATTTTTAAAAATTTGATTGGCATTGTTGGCTTCCTTATCTCTTTCTGGGATATGTTTGAGAATTTTTTGTAATGCTGGTTTGGGAGTCAAAAATTCGTTGAAGTGCTCCTTGTCACAGAAACATCTTGCTTCTCATCAATGTTGGAGGAATGTTTTTTTAGGATATATAAGTTGGGTTTGGAGATTGTTTTCAGGCTTGAAACACTTCACTCTGAGCCCTCCTGACCTTTAAACTTTGTGAATATAAATCTGCTATAATTCTAATGGGTTTAGTCTTCCATATGATTTGTGGCCTTTATCTAACAGCTTTTACAATTTTTGTCCTAGTGAGGACTTCTCCTCTTTGGAGTATAATTTGGTGTGGAGAGGGTTGTTTTTGGTCATGGCCATTTGGGGTTTTATTTGATTCACTTATCTGCATGTTTATTTCTTTCCCTATGGTTGGAAAGTTTTCTGCCATTATTTCTGTGAACAGTTTTTTAAAATGCCATTTTTGTTTTCTTCTGATTTTTCACTTATTTCAATTACTCTTAGATCAGTCTTGTTTGTGTGAGAAAGGGTCTGGGTACACATTGCAGGCTGGCCTGGACTCACTATGTAGTCCAGGCTGGCCTTGAACTCATGGCTGTCCTCCTGCCTCAGCCTCTTGAGTGCTGGGATTATAGGTGTGTGCCACCACACTCAGTTTAGGTTATGCTTCTTTGCATTATCTAGAAACTGTTGGCGTCATTTTTTAATGTTCTCTGGTGTCTGTAAGGTGTCTAAGTAGTTGACCTTTAAGGCATCATAGTTCCTAAATTCTTTTCTCACACTGGTCACTTCTGATGTTTATATTTTCAATATAATTTTTAATCTCTGATATTTCTGATTGAGACCACTTCCTGGGTTCTAATTATTTGCTAAACTTGTCATGAATGTTTTCTTTCACTTTGTTTAGCTTATGTAGCTTTTTATTAGTGGCTATTTATTAGTTTATTAGTAGTTCGTGTGCATGGTTTATTCAGTTGTTCCTCTTGATGACCACTCTATTGACTTCTGAGGAGTTACAAGTTTTGGGAAGCACTTTTTTGCCTTGTCTGGTCATGTTTCTATATTTTTTTGTGTGTGTGCTAAGGTTGTGGACACTTATACTGAAAAGACTTTATTACTAGTATAGAAATTCTTTTAGTTGTTTTTCAGTGAATTACTTTGAGCACAGCTAGCTATAGTTTTTTGCCTCAGCTCTATGATCTGAGCCTCTTGGTTAATTTGGAAGGGGAGGGTGAAATACAACTAGTAGCTAGTTTAACTAGCTAGTTCAACATGAAGTTTTCTGGGAATGTACTTTAGTATTGAAAAATGTCACAGAGATAATCTGCATTTTGGCTTACAGAGAAATAGCAACAATTATGTGACCCTAGTAATAGCAAGCAAATCAGTTACAGTATTATTGTCTGTTACAATTAGATATTGAATTAGTTATTTTTCTCATTTCTGAAACCAAGTACCTGACACCCAAGGTTAAAAGAGGAATAGTCTTAATGCTTCAGTAAAAACATGCAGAATGGCAGAACAGATTAAAAAAATAATAACCCAACATTATGTTGAATTTAAGAAACATATCTAATTCAAAGAGAAACTCATAAACTAAAACTCACAGGAGAACAATATTCAAAGAAAGAGGAAGCCCACAACAAGCAAGAGCAACTATCCTAGTTTTGGACAAAGTAGACCTCAACCCAAAACTGACAAGAAGGTGCAAAGAAGATCATATTAGTTACAGAACAATTCAACAGGAAGAGGTAACAGTCATATATATATATATATATATATATATATATATATATACCAAATATTGACACACCCAACTTTATCAAACAAACACTAAACATGTTTAACCTCAACACAAGATGGAGGGGGTCTTCAATAACCCACTGAGACAAGTAGACAGAGAAGCTTCATAGAACATCAACAAAGACATATCATAGTTGAACCATAGCTTTAATACAAATGGGCTTAATGGATATCTATAGTGTTCTCCCAAACAAAAACACCATGCACATTCTTTTTAGTAATACAAAGGTCTTTCTCCAAAAAAGACCACATTTTAACCCATAAAGCATATTTAAGTAAATATAGAAGGATTGAAAATTTCTCATGTATAATATCAGATCATAGTGTAGTGAAACTAGAAATCAATTGCAAAAGAAGCCGTCAAAAGTATGCAAACACATGGGAATAAAACAATATACTATTGAGTCATCAATGGGTTATAAAAAAAATCAAGGAAGAAAGTAGTCTGCTCTTAGGTTGAAATGATATATTTTATACAACAAACCAGAATATATGAGATACAATACAAGCAGCATAGGCAAGTTAATAACTTTGAATCCCAAAATTAAAAGAACAAAGCAAGCCCCAATGAATAACCAAATGATGCACCTCAAGGTCCTAGAAAAATAATCTGAATCTACTTCACAGGTTTTTTTAAACTTTTTTTTTTTGGCACCGTGGATCACAACCTTGTGCTTACCAGGCAAGTGCTTAAGCCACTGAGATAAATCCCAAGCCCAACAATCTGAATCTAAAGCTAATGCATGGAAGGATATTATAAGATAAGAACAGAAATTAATGAAATTGATATTAAGAACAATACATGGAAGCAATAAATCAAAGAATTGTTCCTCCAAACGAATTAATGAAATGCATAAAACCTTAGCCAATATTATTAATAAAAAATCAAAAGACCCAAATCAATGCAATTAGAAATAAAAAGGAAATAAAAGACAACTGAAATCAAGAATATTATTAGTAAATACTTTGAAAACCTATCCTCTAAGAGTTGAGGAATCCAGAAGTGGATTCCTAGATATATATGAATTACCAAATTACCAGATATAAATGAATATGAATATATTCCTAGATATATATGAATTACCAAAACCTAACTGAGAAGACATAAAAAGTCTAAATATTCAGTATCAGGAAATGAAAATGAAGCAGTTACAAAGAAAATTCTACCATAAAAGAAAAAACTAGACCTTGATGAATTCACTGCTAAATTCTACAAAACTTTAGGAAAGCTCTAATTACAGTACTTCTCAAATAATTTAATGAAATTGAAAGTGAAGTAGTGCTCCCAAAGTCATTCTGGAAGTAGCATTACTCATATTCCAAAAGCAGACAAAGACAGAACTCAAATAGAGATCTACAGGCCAATCCTTTAGCTCATATAGGTGCAGAAATCCTCAGCATGATACAGGAACACCGAGTAGAACATCACCAGGAAGATCATGGCCAAGTAGGTTTCACCCAGGGATGCAAGAATGGCTCAACATACACAAATCAATAAATATAATACATTACACAAACAGAAGCAAAGATAAAATTGCATAATAATCTCAATAGGTGAAGAAAAGCCTTTGACAATATCCATTCATGATTTTAAAAAAGTCCTGAAGAAAATACATATAGAAGGATTTTGTCCAAATAAAATAAAAGACTTTAATGGCAAACCTAAGACAACATCATATTAAATGGGGAAAACATTGGTACACTCTAAAATCAGAAACAAGACAAGAATGTCTACTATTACCAGTCCTGTTCAATATAGTACTTGAAATATTACACAAAGCAATCAGGAAAGCAAAAGAAAGAAAAGTGATATGTACAGAAAGAACTCAAACTATTATTTGAGGATGCCATCCTCTACAGAGAAGACCCAAAAAATTCCACACAAGAGATTCCTAGAATTAATTACCAAATTCATAGTGTAGCAGGATACAAACTAAACACACACACACAAACACACACACACACACACACACACACAGTGCGCCTGTACACCAGTGATGAACTCATCAAGAAAGAAATGAGAAAAGCAATACAATTCACAATAGCATGAAGAAAAGATATTACTGAGAAATTGACCTAACCAAGAAAGTCAAATACCCATATTAATAAAAACTACAGTGCTCTGAAAACAGAGATTTAAGAGAACATTCCAGAAATGAGAAATTAACTTTTATTCTTGGATGGTAGAACCAATCTTGTCAAAATAACCATACTTTTAAAATTGATGTACAAATTTAATGCAATCCCAATCAAAAGACCAATATTGTTCCTCACAGAACTAGAGAAAAGAATTTTAAAATTCGTATGTTACCAGAATACTCCCAGCAAAAAACAACCATGGCGAATAGCAGCAGAGAAAGCAGCACAATACTACACTTCAAGTTCCATTACAAAGTGAAAGTGATTTAAAACAATGCATTGCATGGGCACAAAACACACTTATGCACCATTTAAGTAGAATATAACATGAAGAAAAAATCCTCGGCACAAACATGCTGGATAAAAGATGGCCTCTTTAGCAAATGATGCTGCGTAAACTGGCTATACACGTGGAGATGAATCTAGACCCATATCTCTCACTTATCCTAAACTACAATACAAAAGATCAAAGATTTAAATATTAAAGTAGGAACGGTTAATATTATGGAAGAAAGAGTAGGCAAAACTCTTGAAGGCATAGGTAGGCAGGGACTCTGAACAGAACCCCAGTTGCAGAAGAAATAATGTGAAGAACCAACAAATGGGATTATATCAAAATCAAAAGCTTTTGCACAACAAAGGAAATAACCAAGTGAAGAAACTATACAGTGGGAAAAAAATTTACCAGCACTTCCTCAAACAACTAATATCTAGAATATATAAAAAACTAAAAATCCCCTTAGAACTCCCAAAGTAAAAGACCTCCATTGAAAAATGGGCAACTGAAATAAACACACATTTTTTAGAAGTAGAAGGACAAATAGTCAATATATACATGAAAAAAAAAATGCTAAACATCACTGGCCCTTACAGAAATGCAAATTACAACAACACTGAGGTTCCATCTTACTCCAGAAAGAATGGCTATCATCAAAAAATCAAATAAATCTGGAGAGGCTGTGGGGAAAAAAGAACACTTCTACAGTGTTGGTGGGAGTGTAAATTATACAACCATTATGGAAACCAGTATGGAGGGTTTTCAAAAACTAAAAACAGAAATTATATTCAACCTTGTAGGTATCTTCCCCAAAGAGTTAAAGACATAATACCATAGTAATGTATGCATGCCTATGTTTATAGCAGTACAATTCATAATAACTAAATCTTGGAAGGAGTCTATATATCTATCAACAGACAAATGAATAAAGAAATTGTGGTAATTATAGACAATGGTGTATTATTCTGTCATAAAGCTAAAGAAACATGAAGCTAAATGATTTATAGGAAAATGCATTCACCTTGAGACCACAATGTCAAGTGAGATAAAACGGACACATAAGCTTAAATATTGCACAATGTCTCTTGTATGAGAAACCCAAAATAACAGCAAAGAGCAAAATAAAAAAATAGATAATAAGAAGTAGGGTCATAGGTCTTTTGAAAAAGGAAAGGGAACCAAGAGACAGAGAGTTGAGGGAAGGGTGGGAAAAGAATGAAAAAGAAGTTAAGATGTGCTAAGCATCAACTCCTAATGATGAATGTAATTATTACACACTGCAAACAGATACAAGTAAAAAAGTTTTTAATTTAACATAGAAATAGTAAAAAAAAAATCTTTTTATAAGTTTGACATTACCCGTTCTGCAAATTTATCTATTGATAATCATAAATTTCTGCTTTATGTAAGACTGTTTTCAGGAAACAGAGAATGAACTAACAAATGTTTAGGTAAATTCAAATTTAAGGTGATAAAATGAGTTTCCAATATTACAATTTTATCAAGTTATTTTCTAAAAAAGGCAAATGTGCTATTAAGCAAAAAAAAAAAAAAACCAAATATTAGCATCATAAAAATAGGAAGACTTTTTAAAAAAATTTACAATGGTTCTAGCCTGGATAACAATGTTTGGTATACTCAAAAATGTACACTTTGTATATTTGAAAGGGGCAAGAAAGAGAAGTGATAAAATTTTTTTTCAGGTAAGCAGTGGCACAAGGCAGCCAGGTAGTCAGCCTCTCCTGTGAGCCTAGCAGTCACGGGCTGCGAGTCAAACATCCTGTGCCCCACTTCCCTGCCCCCATCCTTTAGCAACTGGATGGTTTCAGGACAGCTGGAGTTGTTAGCAACTCATGTACACAAAGCAACTAGATGCTTGTATTGTTTGGTTGATTATGCAGGCCTTGGGTCAGTGGTCTGAGCATCTCTTGGGAGGATGGGAGGATGACCGTATGCAATACAGCAAATATGTGGGATTTCCTTCCATCTTGTGAAGGCCAATATTGTTTTCACTGTTTTGCTTTGTTCTGATTGTTTTGTTCTATTCAATACTCTTTCTTAAATTGTTTTTGTAATGTTCTGGTTTGCGTATGATTTGGCTATACCCGACTGATTGGACAACTATTGTGAAGAGAACAAGATTTTCTGAGGTACCTATTACTGTTATCTCGATATCCTGCCCAGAAGTTCTGTACCAATTTCTCTGCATTGTCTTGATGGGCTTCATTCTGTCGTGCTTTGCTGTATTTTACTATCTTCAAAATTAAAAAAAATGATTTTTCAATGGAATATGAATATACTTTTAGGGAAAATTCTAAGTAAGATTATCTTACATATTAAGGAATAAAAGTAGCCACAGGTGTGGTGGCACACATCTATAATTCCAGCAACCCACAAGCTTGGACATGAGAATTGTGTTTTCAAGATTTTATCTCAAAAACAAGAAACGAAAGAAAAAGGGACAGAGTGAGAAAGTGAGAGAGAGTGAGCAAGAGAGAAAAGGCAGGAAAAAAGAAGGAAGGATGGAAAGAAAAGAGGAAAGAAAGAATTATAGCAACAAATGAGAGAAGACTGCATTTTTAATCTGAAGTGCATTTCACCGTTTGGTCTGAACAGTAACAGCGATCACCTCTGATACTTACCGAAAGCTAGAAAGTGAATGAGCAGTCCTACAATCATGGCCACAATCCCCACCACCGCGAAGACAGTGACGAAGACTACCCAGGGGCTCAGGAACTTCGAATTTGATGACACTGTTGCTGGCCTTTAAAGAGCAGGAAAAGAAAAGACTCGTTTTACTCAGAAAGTCCCTAGTTCTATGATGGTCATCTGTCTTCTTCTGTCTATTAGCTTGTTCCTGTCTCTTATTGTAGAAATAAGGCCTGGAGATGAACTTGAACAGAACAAGCCCCTCCTTGATGATCTTTTCCCAAGCTTTTTGTTTTCTTGTTGTTACTGTTGTTTTTTCCTCCACAAAACTATCGACTATTTATTAGTTCAGTGGGAGACTAAGAAAATCTGACCTGTGGCTTGGAATTGCTTTGTCTCCTACCAATGGATAAAGTTCTCAATACAAAAACAAATATAAAAACAAAAAACAAGCAACAACAACAACAACAACAACAAAAACCAAACCAAAAAACCCCCAAAACAAACACCTGCTCCCCCAGAAGAACGACCAACCAACCAACTGAAACAAAACAGAACAAAACAAAACAACTCTAATTATCCTATCTTAGTGCAACACCTTCTAAGATTCCGAACTGATTACCAGGGTAAGAGCCTGTCTTCCTGGGGTTGCACAGAAGAGAGATCATGGCAGGAGAGGAAGGTGGAGGAGAGGAAAGAAGCAGAGGTGAGGGCTGGGGCTGGGGGAGGCAGACAGGTGAGCTCCTTCTGTGACAGTCTCCAGCTATTAAATGACAGTAAGGGCAGAGGCAAAGGGCTGGGTCACAGGAGAGCAGCAAGACCTAAAATGTATAAGAACTTTCCCTGGACTAGAGGCTTTGTGTTCTCTATCATTTCCCCCAGGGTTATCTTCCCAGGCATACCAATCCGGCCTGGTACACACACACTCACGCATCCACACCAGGGAGGCCAGAGCAGATCTGCTGAGCATGATTTCTAGTTCTTTTCTTGGGAGATCATGTTGTCATTTATTTGAGACTCTTTGTCTGAGAAATGGTCATAATAATACCATAATAATACCATAATGAAGACAATAATACCGTAATAATACCATAATGAAGACAAAATGAGGTAACATTAGGCATTATTTAACAAATATTTCCAGTCAAGTAGGTTATCCTCGAGGCTGGAAGCTCCTGGAGAACAAAGGTGGGTTTTGTGCTGATGTTTCTGATACTTTGTAGAGTGCCTGACACATATAGGTGTTTTGTAAATATCTGTGATACTTATAAATATGTGTTGCATGTATTAGGTCCTAGGCTTGTTTCAGATTTAATTAAAAGCTTTAACAGAGATGGGAAGCAGGTACTGATAGCCAGATTCTAGTCTGAATTTTATTTTATTTTTGTCAAAATTCTGGAGGTAGAAATGAATTTACCAACTTTTTTTTTTATTTTAAAGAGGATAAAACAGAATCAAACCAATTAAAAAAACAGTGTAAGAGATACAGGACTTCAAAACATTACACAATCAACAATAGTTACCATAATACCTTTTGATATCTTCAAAATAGCTGCAGATAACTTTGGACATAGTAAATCAAACAGAGCAGAATAGAATAGAAACAATAAAAACAAAACAATGAATGCAATAAAGTACTGCAAAACAAGCCAATGGTAAGTCCAAAATTGCTACCATAATGTATCTGGCTATCTTTGAAATAGCTGCTCCTGCCATCGGATTTGACATAATTAAACAAAACAAAAGAGAATAAAACCCAATGGAAATGATATAGGACTTCCAAAACAAGACCACAGGAAATCAACAATGGCTGCAACCCTCAGAAGGCGATTCCCCCTAGATACTGCACTGCATATCACTATCCTCTGAACCCATGATCAGACCACTGGCCATAGACCTGCAGTGTTAATGAAACACCAAAGCACCACAGGCATCCAATTGCGTGTCACCTCCACAGCTGTCATCACAGCTTGTGTTTCTCCAGATGAGCCAGTCACATATGGTGTGTGTGTGTGTGTGTGTGTGTGTGTGTGTGACTGCCCTTGCCTTGTTTGCTAGCCCTTGCGCTGGAAGGGGCTGGGGTCTGGCTGTTGCAGTCCAGTGGTGGCTGGCACATGGTGCTGGTTCCCAGACTTGAATTTGTCAACTTGCAACTTTTTAAAAAAAGCATGTTATAAAATATAAAAATTGACTCTGCTTGACCATGATCATTAATAAAAGTGGATTTAAATATGTAAAAAGAAAGTAACAAACAAGCATAATAATTTTTAAAAGATGAATAATGTACCATGAACTTTATGATTTTGCTTTGGTTTATTATGGTATTCTGGTGAATCTGATTTTCTGAGTCCTGAATTGGGAGAAAACTGGCATTTGACAGTTGATAACTTTTTGAGTCTCTGTTGGCTGCTCTGTTATCTCATGGTGTGGTCGTGCCAATTACAGGCAGGCAAAGCACCCAGTGTTTACGGTTTGGAGCCCGGTAAATAATAGTGGCTGCTGAGTAGTGGGAGACAGTGCTAGAGAGATGCTCAAAAGCAGATCAGTTTTCCTCTAATAATTAAGATTCAATTGTATTTCCAGAGAAGAAATCTGACCTGGAGTGAGACGCACTGAAATATTGAGAAACAAGGATTACAGGAGGCCAAACCTCAAAAGACAAAAGCCAAAGAGTCAGCATATGCTTTAGGCTGGTGATGCCCTCACGGAGTGACTTCACAGCCAGCTTTTCTTTCAGTTCACTGGGAGCATCTTAAACTCGATGGCTGAGAAGCACTACAAGACATATAAATCAATAAAGGGTGTGGTGCCCAAACTACTTTAATCTCATAAATCATAATATGGGAGAATCATTTGTTCCCTCTGTGGGAACAGATGAAGAAGTATCTGATGTCTCTCTGGACAGTGCAACTTTTAGTTGAACCTCTGTGTGTTGCTGGTTATGGTAACACCAACTACGTTGTGCAAATACCGTCTGTTTTGTAAACTATTCAGATGTGTGTCTGTAAAGATTGTTTGAATTTTGACTTAGATTGCAGTGGAAATGTATTCAAGAAAATATTTTGCTTTTAATTCACACTCCACAATTTTTCCCAGGGAGAAGTGAAACACTGGAGACATATTCAGCAGTTTGGGTAGTGCCCTTTTCTCCATCTCTGTCTCACACTACTCAGCAGTCACAAATATTTACTGAACTCATAAACTGCAGACACTGTGCATTTGTGACTGCCTACACTCGGACAATATCCCCACTAGGGAGATATTTACTGCTTGTATTAAAAAAACGAAACAAATACTTAGTAGTAATGTTTAACCAGCCATCCTTCCCCCTTAGTGACATGAACAAACTGTGCATGGTGGCACTGATCTCTCCAAGCTTTTATTGTGAAAGACTTTGTGTTAAGCATTATACATGAATATTGGCACAATAGCCTTGTAAAATTTCTATCATGATCTTATTTGGAATATAAGAAAAATGGGACTGAGAGGAAGTAACTCATAATAATTCAGGAGTGACAGAGAAGGGTGTAGAACCCAGCTGGGTTTGAATAAAAGAACATGAATTTCCTCACAAACACTTCCTCCCCAAGTTGTCTGACACTGCAGGGGACAGGAAGGCTTTGAACCCTGTGTCTTTCCTGATCTCACCTTGAGGAAGCAGAGGGAATTGGTATGTTTTGAGCACTTTTAAATGTCTTACACACATTATGAAATAAAATAGTTGTTGACTTAATTTGAAAGTATTCTTTAACATATTTAATTAGGAATATTAATTAATTCCTAGCATTGATACACAGTTACAATTGGATTAATAGAACAATTTAACAACATACCTCGATTATCTGCAAGAGTGGACGAAATCAGTGACAGCACTGTTTAAAATTCAGATACATGTAGAGGACTTGCACAACAATTTAGACAATTTCTGTTCACTTATGTAAGATTTCAAATATGGCATTGAGACAGGTTTAGTTCACAGTCTTTTCCTATTATGTTGTCTTTCTCAATGATCCCACCCTGTGCTTTTTTTTTTTTTTTTGAGACAGGGTTTCATTCTGCAGTCCAGGCTGGCCTTGAACTCACAGTGAACCTCTTGCCTCAGCCTCCCAAGGGATCCACAGTTAGCCTTGCACTGTGCTTTTGGTAAGCACTCAACAGGCTATTTCCTTCAGCCCATATCTCTCCGTAAGTGCCACACCATCAATTCAAATTATTCACTGACTGTCTTATTGACGCTTTACAGTCATCTCATAAGACCAGCTCAAACTGAACTTGGTATTTGTTCTAGCTACTCATCTCTAGTTGCTGAGATAAAATGCCCAACACCCAAAGTTAAAGGAAGAAAGGTTTATTCAACTCACAATTTGTAGAGGTTTCAGTTCACACCCAGCTGGCTCAAGGCAGGGTATCATGGCAGAGGAGAAAGACTTCATGGTGGGCAGAAGGCAGCAAATCAAGCAAGGGGCAAGACCAGCCTCTTTCTGCCCCTTATGTTGTGTTGTGCTGGGATTTGGGTGGTGCCAAGCTAACCAGGGGACTGATTTAGTAATCACATACCCTTCTAGCTTCCATACTATCCAGTTACTTAGTTGAAGAGAACATTGGTGAAGTTCTTAGCAATATTCCAGGTGCTGGGGACACAGTAGACAGAAAGAGGTGAATGTACCAGCTGCAGTAGGTGAATGTTTGTGTGCCCTCTGAATTTATATATTGAAATCCTAACTCCAAGATGAGAGTATCAGGAGGTGTGGGCTGGGGAGTTAATTAGGTACCAGGTCACAGGGCTCATAAAAGGAATTAAAGTCCTTATAAAAGAGACCCCAGAGAGCTCTCACCCTAGCTGCTGTATGAGGTAACAGGGAGATGTCCAGCTGTGACCAGAGAGCAGGCCCTCCCCAGACAGTGGATCCCTGACAGTTTTGGACTTGGGCTTTCCAGCCTCCAGCGCTGTGAGAAATAGGTATTTGCTGCTTCCAAACCACATTGATGTGGCAGAGGGAGACAGAAAGGAGTGAAACTAATAGGTAAAATAAAGAATAAAGCCAGGATGTGGGGAAAACAGTGTGTGGGTGGTGCTGAATAGAGTGGTCAAGAAAGAACTTACTAAGAAGGTGATGCTTGAATGAAGACATGGAAAGTATGCCTTAGAGTTAGTCACGGCGGGACCAGGCAAATAATCTGTGTGGAGGGACTGCTGTTTAGGGGCCTGAAGCCAGAGTCTCGCCTCACAGATTTAAGGATACCCAACGTGCAGGTAGAACACAGGGGAGTGAACGCCTGCCTTGCATGGATAGTGAAAGGAGGTAAACTCAGATGGGAAGTAGGGATTCATCAGGGAATCACCACTGGGAGAGGTGCCTGTGAGTGGTTTGGTCTCTATTTGAGTGAGACAGAAAGGGTTTGGGGTTCTGAACAAAGGAGAAACATCAGATCTGTTTCTTTACAGACCTTCTGGGTGCTGTCGGGGCAAGAAGAGCTGTGGTGCAGGAGGAATCTGTTGGAGGGGAGGGTGTTCCGTTTTCCAGGGCAAAGCGTGGTGGTTTGGACAAGAGAGCAGCAGGAGAGTTGGTGACAGCAGTCAGACTGTGAGGATATCTTGAATGTTGACCCTGCAAGAGGTGAGGAAAGGAATCCGGAGAGACTCTAGGATTTCTTTCCTTCTTTCCAATCAATTCTTTAAAATAATTCCAGGAAAGTTTTTGGAAGAAAATTTTAAGATCTGACACCCTTCCTTTCCTTTGCCATATTTAAAAATGTGGTCCAGCTTTTCAAGATTCTTAGGAAAGCATCTGGCTGTTAACTGTGGCATTCAAGCCACGTGGCCATCCCTTCTGCAGTTACCACCTCTGCCACCTCCTCACCTGCTCCCTGCACTGCTGACACAGCGAACTTCACCAGTGCCGCACCTGATGTCCTCTGCCTGGAAAATGTCTTTGTATTTCAGTTGCCTGTTTCCCATTTCATAAGATAATTCACGCTTCTTTCTTCCTCTTCCAAGTAGTTGTTTTGCAACCCCAACCCTGCGCCTCCTCCTCTGATCTCCTAATGCTCAGTCCATCTCTCGTAGGACTCTCCCCTTGTGCCAGGCAGTGTTATTCATGCCTGCTAATACAGACCGTTAAGTCCTGAACGGAAGAGCTTCATCGTTCAGTATATGCTCTGTTGCTAGTGCAGTACCAATCACTTGAGGTATAGTTTATGAAAAAAATCGATGAAGGACTCTGTAAAGATGGATTTAAATGTAATTTTACAATAGTTTGAATTTATTATCAAATTGTACACTATGCATTCTGATTGTGAATGCTGTTAAGTAAAAATGTAAATCAGCATATTAGCTCTACTATCTATTAAGTGCTTACTGTGTACCAGGAAATGTGCTGAGTTTTTATACATCATCTCATTTGGAAAAACTCTACAGATGAGGAAATGGAGGGTTAGAGAGTAGGTTACTCAGTTAGGAGTAACTCAGTTAGCTGTCATGAATCCGGGCCTGGCAAGTTCAAAACTCAGCACATCAGATAGAAGGGGATTTTCTGTTGATCATATGTTGCTATCAATTTCTGTCACACTTACTACTGCCTTTTATTGACAATAAAAAATGGAAAATTCAAAATATTTGTGCAGATTTTATATCAGGATATGCAAATATATTTGACTTTATGTTGACTTTATGAAGAATATAAAAATGGTTCCAAAATAAAGGTACTTAGTTCAAAAATAAATGTATTTATTTAGATTCATTAACTCTACCATTAGAGTAGATACCATTAGAACCAGGCAGGCAATAGAAAGCTTCCTATGTAATAGTTTTTTTTTTTTTTTCAGTTGAGGAACGTTCTGTTCAAATTCAGCCTTGCTTGGAAGCCCAATAATAAGAAACAGGTGAAAATGGAATATCTTCTTTGTTAGAAATTGAAGAGAGAGAAAGAATCAGTGGTCAACTACAACATTTTATTTATTCAATTTTTTTCCTGGTAAAGGTAGGTTCATTGTAAAAAATACTTTGACAGGAAACAGTGGAGGTTAGTCAGGATTCCTGAGTTTGATAGCAGAGTCAGAATAAGCCCTGTAGTCTCAG
>PVJX010014966.1:0-43635 GCA_004027295.1 Dolichotis patagonum
GTGAGATGGAATCTTAGTGTGGTTTTAATTTGCATTTCTCTAATGACTAATGACGATGAACATTTTTTCATGTATTTATTTGCCATTCATATTTCTTCATCTGAGAACTGTGTATTCATCTCGGATGCCCATTTTTGGATTGGGTCTTTGAATTTTGAGGCTCTGAATTTTTTTAATTCTTTAGAAGTTCTCTTATAAAGAATACAGAAGTCCTTTGTCTGAGGGACATTTCACTAAGATTTTTTCCCAGTTTGTGGGTTTTCTTTTCACTATGCTGGAGATTTCTTTCAACATGCAGAAACTCTTTAATAAGACGTGATCCCAGTTATTGATTCTGGGAAGTATTTCCCATGAGGTTTGATTCTTGTTCATGAATTCTCTACCTACCCTTATGTCTTCAAGATTTTTATCTACTTTGTCTTCCAGTAGATTTAGTGTTTATGTTTTAATATTTAGATCTTTGATCCATTCAGATTTTAGTTTAGTACATGTTGATAGGCATGGATCTAGTTTTAGTTTTTGGCATATGGATAGCCAATTTTTCCGGCACCAATTATTAGAGAGAATATTGTTCTTCCAGCGAACATGTTTGGCCTCTTTATCAAAGATAAGATGGTTGAGTGTGTTTGTGGTTGTGGTTGTATCTTCCAATCTATTCTATTGATCCTCAGATCTGTTTTTATTCCAGTACCATGTTGATTTTATTACAGTAGCTTTGTGGTATAACTTCAAGTCAGGGATTGTGATGCCTCCTGCCTTGCCTTTGCTGCTTAGAATTGCCTTGGCTATTCTAGGTCTCTTCTGGTTCCAGATGAATTTTAGCAGTGATTTCTCTAAATCTTCTTTCGTGAGATTAATTGCTAAGTGTTTCATTTTGGGGGGATGCTAGTGTGAAGGGTGTGGCTTCTCTTATTTCTCTCTCAGTGCTTTTGTTGTTATGTATAGGAATGCTATTTATTTTGAGTATTGACTTTGTATCCAGCTACATTGCAGAATTTATTTATTATATCTAGGAGTTTTTCAATGAAGTTTTGGGGGGTCTTCTATGTAGAGTATCATGTTAGCTGCAAATAATGACAATTTAACTTCCCCTTTTCCTATCTTTACTCCTTTTATTTCTCTCTCTTGTCTAATTGCCCTGGCTAGTATTTCCAGTACTGTGTTGAATAGGAGTAGTGATAAGAGACACCTTTGTCTTGTGCCTGATTTTAAGGTAAAGGCTTTTCAGTTTTTGGCCATTTAATATGATGCTGGCTGTTGGTTTGTCATAGATGGCCTTTATCATATTGAGGTAAAGACCATCTGTTCCAATTCTCTGTAAGGTTTTTATCATGAGTGACTTTTGGACCTTATCAAAAGCTTTTTCTGCATCTATAGAGATGATCATGTGATTCTTACTTTTGGCTCTATTGATATGGTGGATTAAATTTATTGATTTGTTTATGTTGAACCATCCCTGCATTTCTGGAATGAATCCCACTTGTTCGTGGTGTATAATCTTCTTGATGATTTGCTGCATCCTGTTTGCCAATATTTTGTTGAGAATTTTTGCATCTATGTTCATTAAGGAGATTGGCCTATAGTTCTGTTTTTTAGTTGGGTCTTTCTCAGGTTTTGATACTAGAGTAATATTTGTTTCCAGGAATGACTTAGGAAGAATTGCTTCCCTTTCGATTTCATTGAAGATTTTGAAGCATGTTGGCATTAAGTCTTCGTATTTCTTGTAGAATTCTGCAGTGAATCTATCTGGGCCTGGGCTTTTCTTTGTTGGTAAGGACTTAATTATGTTTTCAATTTCATTAATAGAAATTGGATTATTCAGCAGTTTTACATCTTCCTGACCCAGCTTTGGTAGTTCATATGTATCTAGGAATCTGTTCATTTCTTCTGTGTTATCGAACCTATGAGAGTAGAGGTTTTTGAAATAGGTGTTGATGGTCTTCTGTATTTCCATACAGTCTGTAGTAATTTCACCTTTTTCATTCCTTATTGCATGAATTTGAGTTTTTTCTTTCCTTTTTTAAATAAGATTGGCCAGGGGCTTATCAATTTTATTTATTCTTTCAAAGAACCATCTCTTCGATTCATTGATTCTTTGTATTGTTTTCTTAGTCTCTATTGCATTAATTTCTGCTCTAATCTTTATAATTTCTTCCCTTCTTTTGGCTTTGTGCTTGACTTGCTGTTCTTTTTCTAGATGTTTGAGGTATAGCATCAGGTTATTTATTTGTGTTTGTCCTGTATTCCTGATGTGGAAACTCAGTGCAATAAATTTTCCTCTGAGGACTGCTTTCATTGCATCCCATAAATTCCAGTAAGTTGCATTTGTATTTTTGTTTGCTTGTAGATATTGTTTAATTTCTTCTTTAATGTCCTCTGTGACCCACTGATTGCTCAAGAGTGTATTATTCAGTTTCCATGCATTTGTGGCATTTTTGCAGTTTCTTTTATCGTTAATTTCTAGTTTCATGGCACTATAATCCTATAACATGCATGGGAAAATTTCAATTCTTTTGCATTTACTTAAATACATTCTGTTGGCTAGTATATGGTCTATTTTAGAGAATGTTCCATGTACTGCTGAGAAGAATGTATATTCTGATATTGTTAGATGAAACACTCTGTATAAGTTCATTTGTTCACAGGTGTGATTGAGTTCTGTTATTTCTTTGCTGATTTTCTGTCTAGTTGATCTTTCCCTTTGTGTCAATAGCATGTTAAGGTCTCCTTTTATAATTGTGTTATTACTTATTTGATTTTTCATTTCTATTAATACTTGCTTTGTATAGCTGGGTGCTCTGGAATTTGGTGCATATATATTTAAGATTGTTATCTCTTCCTCTTGAAGTTTTCCCCTAACTAGTATGTAGTGACCTTCTTCATCTCTCTGGATCATTCTTGGTTTGACGTCCACATTGTCTGCAAACATAATAGCTACTCCCGCTTTTTTTGTTTTGTTTTTTTGTTTTTTTTTTTTTGGTTTCCTGTTGCATGAAGCATTGCTTTCCATCCTTTGACTTTCAGTCTGTATGAATTTCCTTTTGGGTTAGATGGGTTTCTTGTAGACAGCATATGGTTGGATGTTGTTTCTTGATCCATTCTGCCAGTCTGTTTCTTTTGATTAGTGAATTGAGGCTATTTACATTAATGGTTATAACTGTTATATACTGGTTTATTGTTGACATATTATCTTTCAGCTGTTGTATCTTTACCTTTCCATTCTGTTTAATTGTCTGCCTTGCTTAGTGGTTTTTTCGTATGTGTATGTAGAATGTCTTTCAGTATTCTTTGTAGGATTGGTTTGGTGATCATGAAGTTCTTCAGCTGTTCTTTGTCATGGAAGTATCTTATTTCTCCATCCATTTTGAAGGACAGTTTTGCAAGGTACTTCAGTCTGGGTTGGAAGTTGTTTTCGTATAGGATCTAAAATACTTCACTCCATGCTCTTCTTGGCTTCATTGTTTGTGTTGAGAAGTCTGCTGTGATTCTGATAGGTTTTCCTTTATAGGTGATCTGTTTTTTCTCTCTAACAGCTTTTAGGATTCTGTGCTTATGTTGGATTTCTGGGATGGTGATTATTATATGTCTGGGTATAGTTTTATTTTGGTTATGGCTATTTGGAATTCTATATGCTTCACTAATCCATATGTCAGTTTCGATTCTCAAGTTTGGGAAATGTTCAGCTATTGCTTCTGTAAATAGCCTCTTGATATCATTTGTGCTTCTTTTTCATTCATCCCTGTTAATCTTATGTTGTTTTTCTTTGCATCATCTTGCAGCTGTTAAATTGTTATTTCCCGATTTCTTGTTATTTTTAAAAGATCTTTCCTTTCCTGTTCACTAGCTGCAATGCTATCTTCAAGGTTGGAATTCTATCTTCACTTTTGTTGAGGCAGTTTTGACAACTTTCAATAGAATTTTTAATTTCCTGTACATCTCTTTGAATCTGCTTCATGCATTCTGTTTGTTTCTTACAGTGTTCATTCAGGGATTCTATCTGTCTGCTTTGTTCCTCTAATTTTTTAACTGTGTCTTTATTAGATGTGTGTCTTTCACTACTTTATCATTTCTTCTTTTACCTGGGAAATTATTTCTGATTTGAGTTTCTCTGTAGCTTCCCCAAGTTGCATCTTTATTTTAGTTGATATCATTTCAGTCATTTCAGGTGTATGGCTTCTATTTTCTCCTATGTGCATGGCTCCTAGGCTTTCTTGGAATGGGCTGGAGGTTTGAGATTGCCTTTTGGTCTTTTGTTTTGTCATTTTCTTATATTTCCTTGCTTCAAGAGGTGTTCCAAAGCTTCCCTTGGATGTATTGGATATCCCCTCCTGTGCCCTGAGCTCCTGGGACTGAATGAGAGTCGCTGAGCTTGGCCCAGTCAGGCCTGCAGGACCTCCTGACCCCAATCCAGTGTCCTAGGGAGTTGGGCGGGAACTCAATGACTGGAAGCGCTGATCTCAAACTCTCCCTGGGCCAGCGCCAGTGGGCTGAAAGTTCCCCTGAATGGTCCCGGCTTCCCAGACTGCCTACTCTTATCTTTATAATTCCCTCCCTTGAGTTTGACTGGCTCTTCTTGTTCTAGAAGCTTGTCACGCAGCATTAGGTTATTTGCACTCATTCTATTTTCCTGATGTGAGAATTCACTGCTATAATTTCCCTCTTAGGACTGCTTTCATTGTGTTCCACAGGTTCTGATAAGTTGTTTTTGCATCTTTGTTTGATTGGAGATACTGTTTAATTTCTTCTTTAATTTTATCTGTGACTCATTGGTTGTTAAGGAAGGTGTTATTTAATTTCTATGTGTTCATGGAGTTTTTATGGTTTCCTTTGTCATTAATTTCTAATTTCATTTGCCCTATGGTCAGATAATATGCATGAGATTATTTCAATTCCTTTGCATTTACTTAAGTATGTTCTATGGGCTAGTATAGGATCTATTTTGGAGAACATTCTGTGTGCAGCTGAGAATAATTTATATTCTAATGTTGTTGGGTAGAACAGTCTATAAACATCACTAAGTTCATTTGGTCATAGGTTTGGTTCCGTTTTGTTATTTCTTTGATGATTTTTTTCTCTAGTTGATCTGTCTCTTTTTGACAATGAGGTATTAAGGTCCCCCATGATAATTGCATTATTGCTTATTTGATTTTTTGTGTCTATTAATATTTGTCATGTATAGTTGAGTGCTCTCATTCTTGATTTATGATTTTTATCTCTTCCTCTTGAACTTTTTTTCTACAAGTATGTAGCTACCTTTATCTCTTTTGATCATTCTTGGCTTGAAGCTCACATTGTCTGCAAACAGAAAATCTATACCTGCTTTGTTCTGTGTTCCTATTGCATGGATTGTTGTTTTCCATCCTTTGACTTTCAGTCTATGGGTTTCTTTTTGAGTTAAATGTATTTCTTGTCTACCGCATATTGTTGGATCTTGTTTCTTGATCCATTCTTCCAGTCCATTTCTTTTGATTGTTGAATTGAGACCATTTATATTTGTGGTTATAACTGATATACATTGACTTACCTTTGTCATGTTATTTTCCTGTTGTTGGTTCCCTACTTTTCCCCTCTGTTTAACTGCTTGCTTTGCTTGCTGGTTTCTTTCTATTGTTGTCATTGGAGTTGTGGTCATATTTATCTCTGACTAAAATATCTTTCAGTACCCTTTGTAGCATTGGTGGCAGTCATGAATTTCTTCACTTGTTCTTTGTCATGGAAGTATCTTATTCTCCATTAATTTTGAAAGATAGTTTTTCAGGGTATATTTTGCAGGGTACATCAATCTGGGTTGGACGTTGTTTTCTTTCAGGACTTGAAGAACTTCAAGTTCTTGATTTGATGATTTGTGTTGAGAAGTCTACTCTGATTCCAATGGGCTTTCCTTTATAGGTGATCTGTTTCTTTTCTTTAACAGCTTTTAATATTGTGTTCTTGTGCTGAATTTCTGGGATCTTGATTATTATATGTCAGAGTGTGGATTTATTTTGTTTATGGCTAATTGGATTCTATATGCCTCACTTATCTGTATATCAGATTCTTTCCCCATGCTTGGGAAGTTTTCTACTGTGACTTCTGCAAATAGGGTTTTTATGTCATTTGTGTGAACTCCTGATTTTTCATTAACACCAGTAATTCTTATATTATTTTTCTTTTCATTGCCTTGTAGCTGTTGAATTGTTGTTGCATGATCTTTTGTTATTTTTGAGAGATCTTTCCTTTTATTATTGTTAGTTTCAATCCTGTCTTCAGGGTCTGAAAGTCTGTCTTCAGTTTTTGTTCAAACAGTTTTATCAGCTTTCAATGAAATTTTTGATTTCCTGGATATCTGCTTGAATCCATTTCATGCATTCTAATTCTTTCCTATATTGATCATTTGCAGTTTCTATTCTCTTTCTATCATCATCTTTTTTTTAATCTATCTCTACTCTAGAATTGCTGAGAAATTCCTTTATAAATGTTAACATCTCTTTTTCTACCTGAAAGATTATTTCTGATCTGATTTCCTCCCCAGCCTCATGGGTTTGTTTCTTTACTCCAGTTACTATCATTTCAGAAATTTCAGGTGTGTATTTTCTAATTTATCCTATGTTGATGTCTCATGGACTTGTTCTGGGTAGGCTGGAGGTCTGAGATTGCATTTTGCTTTTTTGTTTTGTCATTTTCCATTTCAAAAATGTTTTTATTTTTGTTTTCTGTGATGATCTTTGTGAGTTTTTGTAATAGAAACCTATAACACTAGTATC
Source organism: Dolichotis patagonum (assembly GCA_004027295.1). NCBI lineage: Eukaryota > Metazoa > Chordata > Mammalia > Rodentia > Caviidae > Dolichotis > Dolichotis patagonum. The sequence continues at coordinate 6,744 of PVJX010014966.1, forward strand.
AAGACCTCTCTAGGAAAAGTCCATTCTTCAGAGATGTCTTCTGTGTGTAATAAACTCTTGGTTTGTGTCTGTAAGAAGAGCTTACCTTCCCAATTAATTTAGAGTGGGATTTTGGTGTTTGGATCAATCCCCGGTCCTTTGGTGTAGGGTTCTGGTGAGGTTATTATCCTAGTGATTCCCAGTATTGTTACAGAATGGAGAACAACTGACTACAACAAATATGACATCCTAGCTAAAGTAGTAAAATTAGCAATAACAATGGCATCAAGTGCAATTTAGAAACTGACAAAGTTTGGTAACTGGATTTTTTACTTTACACCATAGGGGCAAAGTCTATAGTTATAGAACATAACCATTTGTAAATTAAGAGTCTGTATGCAAAGTGTTTCCCCTTGGTAGAGTTGCTAGGGAAGATAGTGTATAAAACAAAGGTAATTGGGAAGGAAATAGAGGCAACTTTGGAGGACAAAGTTTGGTCACACAAGATTTTAGAAACTAGAGAAGGGATTAGAAAAGAAAGAATGAAGGAATATTCTAGGGTTTATCCAAACTTGGTGTCTGGATTTGGGGAATGGGATTAGTTTTCTGTGATTGGAGTTCACCTCAGCCATTTAGAAAACAGAGACAAAAGGAGAAAAAGTGAAGAACAACAACAACAAAAAAAGAAACAGAAAAGACAAAGAAGAAAGAAACAAAAATTGAGAGCAAAGAGCTGGTTACTGAGCCCCAGCTTCTTCCTGCACTGTTTGCTGGTCCTGCTGTGTGGTGGAAGGGGCATCCTATCAATTTTAAACCTCTGGACTAATTATAATACCCTATGTCATGTCAAGGCTTTGTAAGTTGCTCTTAGTCTGTGCTGTTTCTGACATAATGCTAAAAAAAAGGGTCAGTACATGTTCAGTCAGATGCAGCTTTCCCCAAATGTTTCAGTCTGTCTGTGGTTGGATCTGCAGATGTGAAGCCTGGGCCACAGAGGATACCTGTGTGTCCAGCACACACAGTGATGCTGATGGTCCCTGAAGTGCATGGAAGTGAGGCAAATGAAAGCAGGGATGGGTCCTAGTGACCACCTCCCCAGTACCTGGCCACATGGAGGCTGCTGCACTTCTTGTAGCATAAAGAACAGATGGCAATATTTTTCTCTCTCTGACACAGCCCCACCAGCCTGCTGCAGGATCATTCCTCATCAGGCTCCCTGTTCCCTGCCTCAGGGGGAGCTCCCAGGGACCAGCTCCTAGGGGCCAGGACATGCTCAAGGCACATAGTAAAGCAGGATATACTGAGCTTTGGGGCCTGTTCAGAGTTGAGGCTGCAGGCTCCTCTGCTGCCATATTAACCATAGGCTGGCATTCTCCCAACAAGCCCATTTTCCTTACACTTGTGGTGTGAGGCAGCACAGTGAAGTCTCAATGCAGACTCCTGCTGTGAGTGCCTTGGAGCAGGATCCCAAAGAGGCCCCAGCACAGAGCTCAGGGTTCCACTTGGAGAGCAGAGGGCTCATGTCTGCATACAGCTGTCTCCAACCTTGCTTTGGGGTGGAAACAGAGGCCCACTGTAGAAACCTGAGGCTAATTTGTGTTTTCATCACTGGAGCTCATTAGGAGGAGTCCTGGAGAAGAAAAATGCTGTTGGAAAGGGTGGTTGGGCTGTGAAGTGTTAACTTGTGCGTCTCAGATTGGGAAAGCTCTTTGAACTAAACATCTGTGACAGTTGTTGTGTAGACAAGACAATCAGCTCATAGGTTTGGGTGATTTCCTTTTCATAAAAACCATGCCCCATCCAGGTGTAAGGACTCATGCTTATAATCCTAGAACTCTAGTAGACTGAGGCAGAAAGATCCCAAGTTTGAGACCAGCCTACACAATTTAACATGACCTTATCACAGAATAAAAAAGACTGGGACTGTAGCTCAATGCATAGGCTCTGGGTTTAGTCCTCTGTACTGGGAAACAACAAACCATGCCCAGTATGGAATGCTGGGAACAGTATAGAGTGCTGCTGTGTAAGAAGAGACACCACCTGGTGGCCAGGGACTGTATCTTGCAGCTTGCTCTGATAGTCTGGGTTGCCTGGTTGGCAAGGGGCTGAGGCTGCAGAGTGGGGGATGGGGTGGTGCCAGTGACTTTGTTTTTCAGGTGGGGTGGAGAGGCAGGGACTAGGGGTTAAGCTTAGGGTTGTGTTTGGCTGTATTAATTTACATTCCCACCAGAGGTGTTGAAGGGTTCCTAGCCCAGCATCTTCACCAGCATTTGGTTTTTATATTCTTGATCATAGCTATTCTAGCTGTAGAGAGAGGGGTTCTCAGTGTCTCATTTGCATTTCCCTGATGACTAAAGAAATTAGGCATTTTTTCGTATACTTATTGATAATTTGTACTTCTTTTGAGAAGTGTCAGTTCAATTCATTTGCATGTTTAGATTGGCTGTTTGAATTTTTAGTGGGGTTTTGTGAGTTCTTTATAAATTCCAGATCTTCTGGAAAGAGTAGCCGGCAAAGATTTTCTCCCATTCTGTAAGCTGTCTCTTCACTCTGTGCAGGAATTTTTAATTTGATGTAATCTCATTTGTTGGATCTTGTTATTACTTCCCGTACTGTTGAAGTCCTATTCAGGAAGCCTTTGCCTGGACCTGTGGCTTCAAGCATTCCTTTTAACAGTTTCAGGTCTTATACTTAGGTATTTGATCTATTTTGAACTGGTTTTTTATGGGATGAGACAGGGATCGATCTTCTACAGTGGGCTGTCCAGTTTTACCAGCACCATTTGTTAGAGGCTATGTTGTAGTATTGGCTTATTTGTCCATTTGTCCATCAAATGGACAAACCTGTGTAGATTTTTTTCTGTCCTCTCTTGGTCTACATGGCTGTTTTTTATGCTGGTACTGTGGTATTTTTATTACTATGGCTTTGTAGTATGATTTGAAACTGGATATGGTATTGCCTCCACCTTTCCTCTCTTTTATTATGACTGCTTTGACTATTCTGGGTCTTTTGTCGCTCCATATGAATTTTAACATTTTCTAGTTCTGTGAAGAATGTCATTTGGAATTTTGGAAAGCAGTGCATTGAATCTGTAAAACACTTTGGTAATATGATCTTTCTAAATTTTAAACATAGTAAAATCCAACAAAACACAACAAAGCCAATCAAAACAAAGCAGCAAAATTGGTACAGAACTTCAAAGCAGGATACTAGGAAAACAACAATAGTTACTATAGTATGTCTTGTTCTCATCACAGTAGTTGTCCATTCCATCAGGTATAGCAAAATCAAACCACAAACAAAACAGAATGTTGAATAAAGCAAAACAATCAGAACAAAGCAAGACAGTGAGAACAATATTGGATTTCAAAGACAAGATAGAAGGAAATCCCCCATATTTGCTATGTTGCATACTGTCATCCTCCCAAGAGATGCTCAGACTGCTGGCCCCAGACCTACAAAGTCAACCAGACATTACAAGCATTTAGTTGCTTTATGTATCTTAGTGGCTATCAACTCAGCCTATCTTCTGAACCAGCAGTTTTCTTATGGAGGTAGGAGCTTTGATTCTCAGCCTGCATGCCAGTAGGCTCACAGGAGGTGTTATCTAACTTTTCTCTTCCTTGAACCATGTGGCTTGCATGGCTTATCAGAAAGACTGGCTAGTTGGGTTCTTGTTGGATCCTCTCAGTCCCAGAATGAGTAATATGGTCATTTTAATAATCTGAATTCTGACAGTCCATGACTATGGGGCATCATCTTTCTTTCTTCTAGTGTCTTCATTTTCTTTCTTCCAGTGTTCCAAAATTTTTATTGCAGAGGACTTCTATCTCTTTGGTAAGATTGATTTCTAGGTATTTTTAAGCTACTGTCAATGAAATTATTTTCCTGATTTCTTTCTCAGTCCATTATTGGTGAATGAAAAAGCTATTCATTTTCTAATGTTGATCTTATATCCTGCTACTTTGTTGAATTCACATGTCACCTCTCAATGTCTTGATAGTCATTAAAATCTAAATATAGGGTCATGTGTCTACAATATCTTTTGTTCGTTTTTCTTGCCTTAATTGTTCTGGGTAAAACTTTAAGGACTATATTGGATAGAAGTGGTGAGGGTAAATATTCTTTTCTCATCCCTGATTTTAGATAAAATGCTTTCATTTTTTCCAATTTAGAATGATGCTGGTTGTAGGCGTGTATGAGGTATATTCCTTCAACATCTAGTTTTTTTCAGAGCTTTAATCATGAAAGGATATTAAATTTTGTCAAAAGCTTCTACTTCTTTTTTTTCCATCTGTTGTAGTATGGGTTTGCAAGGGAAGCAGTTTAGTATAAGACAAATAATTTATGGAATTATTTTATAATAGTTACCCAAACTGTCAAACACAAAAAGTGTAAGAAATCTGTCCACACATTAAGACCCAAAGAATCTAGCTGAAGGCTGAATCCTGTGGCAATGTCCTGCATGAGTTCAGCTGAAGACTTAGAGCCCATGACGATGCCCCCACGAGTACAGTTGAAAGCCTAGAGGCCATGACAATGTCTCATGCAAGTCTGTTTCATAGATCTTCACTGGGAAGGTCCAAGGGTAAGCATTGGAAGCTAGAAAGTGTGTACCAGCAGGATGAAGGATCTATGCCAGTAGACTGATTTTGTTCTGCACTGGATCCAGGAAGTAACACTCAAAGGAAGGAAGTAACACTCAAAGGAAGGAAGTAACACTCAAAGGAACACTCAGAGCTCCCCTGAAAAGTACCACAGCCATCCTCAGTGACAACAAGGGCCAGAGCTCCTCTGACAATGAGTTCATATCAAGAAGCCATCATAACAAGCTTCTCCAGAAGACTGAACAGCACACTATCTTCCCCTCTGGAGTCAGAGGGGAATACCCAATACTCAAAGTAAGAACTATAGCTCCCCCAAAGTGAACTGCAGCCATTCTTAGTGACAGCAAGGTCCCAAGCTCCTCTGACAATGAGAACTTCCAGGTTAATATTAGGAAAGAAACAACACCACTTCTTCCTTTCCAGTTCTCCTTTTTATGTTGGCAGCAATCCTCAGGTGATCCATCTGCACCTAACACCACACTGATTCAGTTCAGCTGGTTGTTAGAAGTGGACCACAAGTTGTCAATTCATCACAACCCACCCTACTCCTGGTACCAAATTCTGTGTTGGTTACTTTTCTCTCATTCTGAGACAAAATAACCGGCACCCAAAATGAAGGAAGGAAAGATTTATTTTGCTCACAGTTTGTGGAGATTTCAGTCCATAGTCTGCTGGGTCCAAGATAGGGTGACTCATAGCAGAATGCAACAGTTCGTGGTGGTCAGAAGACAGCAAAAGTGACAAAAGGGGAGTGCAAGAGAAGACTGTTTCGTCCCTTATGTTGTATGTAGGCTTCTTACCCTAGGGTGGGTGTAGCACTCACACCCATAATCCTAGCATTGGACCACGAATCAGTCACAAATTCTAGGAGGCTGCCTCCATCTCTGCATGAAGCTTTGTGGAGTCATCCAGACAAAAACATAACAGCATCAGTTGAGATGCTCATGTGACTTTTATCTTTGATTCTATTTATGCATATTATGTTTATTGATTTATGTATGTTGAGCCTCCCTTGCATCCCTGAAATGAAACCAATGTGACTGTGGTGGATGATCTTTCTACTGTGTTGTTGAGGTCAGCTTGTGAATGCTTTATTAAGGACTTTTGTACCTGTATTCATCAGGGTATTGGCTTATAGGGTTTTTTTTATTGTGTCATTGTCCAGTTTTGGTATCAGGGTGATATTGGCCTCATAAAATGAGTTTGAAGGCCTTCCTTTCTTTTCTCTTTCATGGGATCATTTGAAGAGCATTGGTTCTTCTACAAAGGTAATAAAATTTAGCAGTTAACCCATCTGATCCTGAGCTTTTGTTGGGAGATTTTTTATTACTGCTTCAATCTCATTGTTTCTTATTGATTTGTTTAGCTTTTATATGTCCTCCTGACTCAGTCTTCATAGGTCATATGTCTAGAAATTTATGATTTTTTTCAGGTTTTCCAATGTATTAGAGTCTAGGTTTTCAAAGTAGTCCCTAATAAACACCTGGATTTTGGTGGTCTGTGTTGTACCATTCCTTTTCACCTCAAATTGTATTGATTTGGGTCTTCCTTCTCTTTGGTAACTTTAGCTAAGGATTTGTCAATCTTACTTACCTTTTCAAAGAACAAATTCTGTTTCTCATTAACTTGTCTCTGATATTTATTATTTCATTCTTTCTGTTGAGTTTGGTTTTGGTATGTTCTTGGTTTTTTAAGATGTCAAGATGCATCATTAAGTTATTTATTTGAGATCTCTAATTTTTAATATAGGCATTCATAGCTCTAAATTTCACCTTTTAAAACTTATCTTTCCTGTATCCTAGAGATTATAGTATGTCTATTTCCATTTTTATTTGATTCTAGGAATTTTAAATTTTCCTCCATGGTTTCTTCAATGTCCCCACTGATCATTCAAAAATGAATTATTCAATCTTCATGTGTTTGCATAGCTTCTATGGTTTCTCTTGCTGTCAGTTTCTAGTTTTATTCCTTGTGATCTGATGATATGAGACATTAGTTCAGTTTTATATTTGGTAAGGCTTACTTTATGGCCTCAAAAATGATCAATTTGGAGAATATCCTGTGAATTGCTGAGAAGACTGTGTACTCTGTAGTTATTGGATTTAGTATTCTATAGACATCAGTTAAATCCACTTGATTTATGGTATGGTTTAATTCTGATGTTTCTTTGTTGATTTTTTAAAATATTTTCCTGTTGATGAGAGTGGAGTATTGATGCTGTCTGCTCTTACTGTATTGGTACATATGTGTCCCTTTGGTTTGAGTAGTATATTGAGTCTGTTTTACAAAATTGGGCACCCTGAATATGTACAATTATTATATCTTCTTGGTGGACTTTTACCCTCTTTGTCTTATTTTGCCTTGAAGTCTGTTTAATGAGACATAAGCCTAGCTATTCCCGCTTGCTTCTAAGTTCCTTTGATGTAGAATTTTTTCCATACTTTCGTTTTCAGTCTGCGTATGTCTTTGCTAGTAAGAGTTGTTTCTTGAAGGTGGAAAAAAAGGGTCCTGCTTTCTAATACAATCTAGTAGTGTCTTAGTTACTTTTCTCATTGCTGAGACAAAATACCTGACACCCAAAGTTTAAAAAGGGGGAAGGATTACTTATCTCAGTTGTAGAGGTTTCAGCCCATAATTGGCTAGCTCCAAAGCAGAGTAGCACTTAGCAGAGGAGCAGGAGGAGCCGGATCTAGGAATGACAGTGACTTCAGTTGGCTGCTCCCTTCCCAGAGCAGATTGGTGGGATCTGCGTGGCCTGGGTCATGCCCCTAGCCGGTACCCAATAAACTGTCCCATACTGATTCCCAACGTGTAGCACACACTAACCCAGTTAAGGCCCCCGAAAGTTGACTGGCCCAGAGGGGAGGGGCCAGCATATGCAGCCCCTGCCTACACCTCAATGACCAAAATCAAACAGGAGAGGGCAGAAATCCCTCACCAGTGTGCTTCAGAAGCACCATAAACAACAAGGAAAGGGGCTGGGACCTTCACTATACACCCATATGGAAGAAACAAAAAACATGACAAGAGAAAGAAACAAAAAAAAGTCCCCAGCCCTAAACCCTGAGAACAGTGATCCAGGAGAGGGAAATACAAAAGAGACTGAGGGCAGAAAACATGCAACATCAGACATGGCTTCAATGGACATTAAGAGATATCTTTTGAGCTGTAGACGAGCTCAAAACTGAAATATTAAATCAGGTAAAGCAAGATATAAGTAGATTAATAAAAGAAATGCTAAGTACTTCTCAAGAAGACACAGACAGAAGAAGGGAGGAACACAAAAAAAAAGGAGAGAAACCTTCGATAAAGAATATAAAGAAAATCTAGAATACATGAAGCAGATTCAAAGAGATTACCAGGAAATTAAAAACTCCATTGAAAGTTGGCAAAACTGCTTAAAAGAAACTAAGGATAGACTATCAAAACTTGAAGGCAAGTTTGCAGTGTTCACACATTATAAAAGGAAAGATCTCTTTAAAATAACAAGGAAACAGACAGTAACAATACAAAGGCTAGAAAATGACAAGACAATCTATAATTTAAGAATAAGAAATGTGAGTGAAGAAGCAGGAATAAAAACAGGCGAATTACAAAGGCTATTCATGGAAATAATTAAGGAAAACTTCCCAAGCATGGGAAAAAAAAATGATATTCGGATATATGAGGCCTACAGAACCCCAGCCACCTACAACCAAAACAGAGCTACAGCCAGACATATAATAATCAAGATACCAAAATTCAGTATAAAAACAGAATATTAAAAGCTGTCAGAGAAAAGAAACAGATCACCTATAAAGGAAAGCCCACCAAGATCATGGCAGACTTCTTGACACAGACCAGATCAAGAAGAGCTTAGAGCCAAGTATTCCAAGCCCTGAAAGAAAATAACCTCCAGCTCAGATTGATGTACCCTGCAAAACTGTCACTAGAATTAATGGAGAAACAAGATGCTTCCATGACAAAGAGGAACTGGGGGAATTTGTGACCACCAATCCAACCCTACAGAGAATACTGAAGGACAGTCTTGAGAGAGAGAGAAAAAAAATACCAGGATTTCAGAAACAGTGGCAGAAAGGCCTCAAGGAATGGGGCAGGGAATAGAATGAAGGAGAAAACTAGACAAACAATTGCAGAAAAATAGCATAGCAGAAATGAGGCAGAGAAGGTTGGCTATAATCTATAATCTCTAACATAGATGGTCTTGAAACACTAAAAAAAAAAATACAGGCAAAGTAGATCAGGAGGTAGGGTCCATCAAGATGCTCTGTATAGGAAATATAATCAACCTGAGAGAAGGTTTATGGACCAAAAATCAAATATGAGAAAACAATCTCTATGTGACGAGGAGCCAGAGAGAAATAGGGGCAACTCGAACACCACCTACAGATAGGATGGAAAGACGTATACTTATATGTAGTAGAGAACTACTCAGCTATAACGAAGGAAAATCTTGAGGCTTTTGTAGGTAAAGGAACTCAAGATCAAGTCTAGGAGCAAGAAGGTTTGGAACCACCTAGGTAAATAGCAGGCTGCCCCCCCAATCTAAAAACTGAGGGAGTTGGTGGGACCCAAAATGCGCAGTGCACCCTGTGGGAGTGAAAGGGGAGGAATAGTCTAAAAAAATAAGGCAGAAGATATTGTTAATAGTGATCAGGATTTAAAACCCACATTACTCACACCGCTCTGTTTTAGATGGATTATATTCTGTTCTAGTTTGTCTACTTGTACTAGATGTGAGGGCACAGACAGCTATCCCAAAAATAGCAGAACATAGTACAGTAATCATCCTTAATTTCCTATTAACTTAATCTGAAGCCCTGTATAACTTATACTGTCTTATTATGACTGATCTTATTTGAATCTGGTTTGTTAGAGTGCTGTTTTGTATTGACTGATTTTATTTGAATCTGTTAAGATTGATAGTATCAAGTCTGAGAGTATAGGCAACTACACTATTTTACTGTGACTGATCTTAATTGAATCTGGTTTGTTAGATCGCTGTTTTGTATTGACAGATTTTATTCAAAGCTGTTATGATAAAGAGTATCAAGTCTGAGAGTATAGGCAACTACACTGAATATGACAAGATTCACTAGGATACCCACTCTGGTTTGATTATTACCTGCCTTTGAAGTTTTACATTGTCTATAATGTTTTGTTTTTACTAATATTGTTATGTACTGCTATATTCAATTATACTGCTATATCCAAATATCTTCAATTCTATTGAAAATAACAAGAGACAACACAGTAACCATTGTAAATCAGCTTGTACTGTGGTTTTACATGACTTTTTAGTTACATGTTCTTATAGGAATTTGTTTTGTTTTGTCTTGCTACATTTTGTTTTTCCCTCTAATATAGAAAGGATAGAAATACATGTAAAGACTCATGCATGCATAGCTATATACAGTCTCATTGTTTGAATGTCTACTTTGTATGATTTAATTTTGTAACTTGAGCAAATATTTCTAAGAGGACAATATATAATTTATCAACTAGTGATTTCTTACTGTTTATCTTTTCTTTTAAATTCTGTGTCATTTCTCTCCTTTTCATGTTTTTTCTCTTTAAATTAAAAAAAAAGACAAAAAAAAAAGAAAAGAAAAGCCTGCCCCACCACCATGACTGTATGAGGCTTTGTGAGGACATCTAAACACAAGCTGTAACAACTAGTCTGTCTTTCAGTTGGAGAATTATAATCATTTATATTGAATGCTTACTAATTCATGTCATTTTGTGATTTTTGTAATGTTTTATTCTTTTCTAATTTTTTATGGCTTATGTACTCTTCTGTGTAGGATATTTTCAAGTATCTTCTGCAGTGCTAGCTTAGTAGTCACAATTTTTTTTAGTTTTGCTTATCTTGGGAAGTGTTTATTTCTCCTTCAATTTGGGGGAATAGCTTTGCTGGATATAATAATCTAGGTTGGCAGTCACATTCTCAGTGGCTTGAAATAGATTGTTCCATATCCTCCTGGCCTTTGGGGCTCCTGAAGAGAAGTGTGAAGTTATAGATTGTCTCTCTAAGTGACTTAGGGTTTCTCTCATGGTTTTCAGTACTTTTTCCATGTTTTGAACTCTTGATGCTTTAACTATAATGTGATATAGATCTTTCTCACTCATGCTTGTGGTTCTAATGCCTCTGCCACCTAGGTGTCTGTATCTTTACCAAGATTTGTGATGTTTTTCTCTTATTATTTCAGCAAACAGATTTCTTGTGTCATTAGTCTGAACCTTATAAATTTGGTCTTTTAACTATGTCCCAGAGTTCTTGGGTATTTCATTCATAATTTCTTGGGAGTTTTTGTTTTGTTTTTTCTTATTGGTATCTGTGTGTATAATTCCCCAAGCTTGTCTTCCAACTGTGAAATTCTGTCTTCTGCTTGCCACCTCAAACCACTGCTGTTCCCAGCTAGCTTTGCAGCCTGTGGATTCATGAGGTGCTCCCCACTCCTGTTTCAGAGAGTTCTCTGTCCATACACCCAGGAACATGGCAGGGTTGTATCTCTGATCACACTGAGGAAGCAAACAGACTTCTGAGTTTTGTGCCAGAAGGCGACAGTGAGGGAATCAACCAGTCTTTTGGACTCAGACCCAGTGCTTTCGGGCCCAGCCCTCTCAGAAAACCACACATGATCCATGTCAATATGCTAGGCCCTGCAGAGAATTTCTTCTCTAGCACTGGTCTGCCCTGCAGAAGCAGTCACTTTCAGAGTAAACCCACACTGTGTTTGCGGCTCACAGATGCTGTAGGCTTCTCCTTGGACTAGCACTGCTGGTCCATTTCTTAACAATGCGGGTGTTGACCCCCCCCAGGCTGACCTTATGCTGACAGAGCCAGGTCCCCTCCCTGGGAGCTAGGCTAGTGTTCCAGGTTGCTTCCTTCTTTCTGCATTGTCTTCTGTTTCCTGGGAGTTCTAGCTTTCCATTAGCTCTTTTTTGACTCCAGAGCTCTTGGTCTCGTTCTTCTTGCTAGGCAATTGTTTTCCAAATGTCTCAATTTTAGGCTCTGGAGAGACTATGATTTGCTGCCAGTTTCTACTCTGCCCTTCTGGTGCCCTCCTGTGTCAACCATTTAGAAATCTAAAACTCACCCTGATCTATCACCCTGATCCACAAGGGGGTTTGCCTGACTTGGTCCTGGCCCAGTCTGCTAGCCTGGCTGTGAGGCTAGCCCAACAAGCTAGAGGAGGATTTCTGTTCTTATTACCACTGGGGTCCAATCCAGGAAGACCAGCATCTGGTCCAGTGCCTGACAGCAGTGGGTCCTTAGAGCCATGTGCCAGGTAAATCATGCGCGAAGGAGTGTGTCACACAGCAGTTCTGCAAGATGCAGCCAGGTGCTGTACCTTTGAAGGTTAGGAAATCTGCATGGTTCCTCTTGGAGACCACAAAACAGAGTTTTAAAAGAATCATTCATGTCTACTTAAAGTGATAGGAAACTGGAAAAGCTTTCTATTTCTCTTTACCAAAACTTGATTTTAAGAAAAAACACATTTGCATGCTTACATTTTCCCTCTCTCTGTCCCTCTCTCTGTCCTCTCCCCTCAATAATGAGTCAAAGAGTCGGGATTATGAGCAAAGTGAAAGCCCATGCAAAAGCTCTGAGGCAGGAAAAGGCTTGGCAAGTGCAGGGACCAGAAATAAGGTGAAAATGGCAGGAGGGGAGTGGAGAAGAGCAGTGACCCACAAGGGAGGCAGAGGTACTACCCATGGTACCTCAAGGCTAGGTTAAGGCCACTTGCATGATTGATTTAGACTTTTAAGTGTGAATATGAGTGGAGGCAGAGACCAGCCAGGTAAACTGAGAAGAAGTGGGATGATGACAGAACCAACTTTTGATGAAGTACAAGCAGGGTGACAAGGAGGGCTCTTGAGGCACAGCAGGATGGGGCTGCTGACGGAAGAAGAGTTGTCCAGCAGGGCCAGGGCTTAGGTCAGATCCAGCAGAGCCCAACTGGGAGTCCAGGTTGTTCAAAGATAATGCATATGGGCAGCTTTGCTCTTCCTCTACAGCAACCTCTTAGAAACCAAAATGCAGGGAAAGAATCCCATTCAGAGCAGAAAGAAGAGCACAAACTGCCCAGAAACAAGCATGGGACCGAGTGATGTCAGCGTCAGTATAGAGAGAGCTGCCGGCATCCTGGACAGAAGAATTCTACCCAAAATATTCTGCACATTTACTATAATTCTAATCAAAGTGCAACACTGTTTTAAAGTCCATTTAGAGTTAGTTTGAAGGAATAATACAGACAAGTAGATAATATTGTTCTGGTCTGGGGATGTGGCTCAGTGGTGAGCACTTGGCTAGCACCACATACACACACACACACGCACGCACGCACACACACGCACACACATGCACACAGGCACATACACACACCCAGCCACACACAGGCACATGTACATGAAAATACACTATATGTAACTGAATTCTTATAAAGTGATGGAAACAGCCTGAGACTAATAACATAGGAATCTAGACACAAACTCAGGAATGTAGGAGAATTTAATAAACAGCTGACTTATTTGAATTGGGCAATTGGCTCACTAAGGAAAAGATGATGTTTATATCTTTCATTCTCATTTCAAACCAAAGTAAATGCCACTTTACTATTCACACAAAAAATGAAACAATAAAATAGCAGTGAATAGGGATAAGAGAAGGCCTGGTGCCCAGCCCAGCGGTAGAATTCCAGACAAGGGTGTACTTCACAAAGCAAAATGGAAACTCAGTGGGCAGTAGCCTAGCAAGGCATCTCACAGCAGTGTGCCAGGCTGTACACTGAATGCAGAGAGTTATTTAACATTAACAAAAGATACCAGGCTTGATGGTGAACACTTATAATCACAGGATTCAGGAGACTGAGACAGGAGGATTGCTGTGAGTTCGAGGCCAGCCCAGGCTACATAGTGAGTTCAAGGCCAACCTGACTGGCGTAGTGAGACTCTATCTCAAAAACCAAAAACAAACAAACAAATAAAAATAATAGCAAGCGAGCTTGTCCAGGAAATGCCCAGAATAATAAATATAAATGGCCATGATACAGAAGAAATGTTCCACCAAACAGTGAGTGATTTTTTTAAAGCAAATTAGGTCAATATAATTTATTTTTTACTGTTATAGTCATTTCTGAGTAGTGAGATTACATATGAAATCCTCAAAGTTTGCCCTGTGCAGTGGAGTCCCCCAAACCCTGTCTCCTGCCTCCACTGCCAGCACCCCATACTTCATAGACAGCAGGTTTGCGCTGCATCAGTCTGGGTCAATTCTGCCAGGTGGTTTCCACCAGCAGGTCTCTCTCATATCTCTCATATCTCTGCCACAGTTTGGTAATCCTTGCAATATTTCAAACTCAATTATATTACTGTTATCACACCTGTCATACTGATCTGTGATCAGTGGCATTCCCTGTCCTTGTGATTGTTTGGGGCACCATGAATTGCACTTTGTAAGACTGAGGGACAGAACTGGAAAATGCTGAGAGTTCTGATCACTCTGCCCCCTGATGTTGACCTGTCTCCCCCAACCCTGTTCTCCCTATTTCCTGACCCAATTGATGACCCTAGAGTGGGCCCTAAGTGTTCAAGTAAAGGAAAAGACATGTGTCTCGTGTTTTAAATTGAAAGCTAAAACTGATAAAGCTCAGTGAGAAAGGCATGCAGAAAGCTGAGACAAGCAGAAACTGAGGCCTCTTACACCAGTCAGCCAAGTTGTGAGCGCAGAGAAAACTTTGAGAAGAAAATTAAGTGCTGCTGTAGTGAACACACAGGATGAGAAATTGAGCGGACCCCTGCTGACTTGGAGATAGTGTGCAGCCTGGATGTAGCCCTCAGGCCTCTGACCCAGACAAGGGCCTGACTCTTCAGTTCTGTGGAGGCTGAGAAGGTAAAGCAGCAAAGACTGAGCCTGCCAGAGTCTGGGCCAAGAGGTCTAAGGAAGGTGACAATTGCACCTCACAGAAGGGGAGGTGGTTAGGGCAGAGTAGCACGTTTCTGGGTGTGTCTGGATTTATCAAAGAGGCCTGACACTGGAGTCTGTACCTGCTCCCTCACCCTTTCCTCTCTGACACTCTTCTCCCATTCCACTTCCTGGCTGTCAAGAACTAAACAGCTACCTTGGAACCAGAAGACCATGGACTGAATCTTCCCAAACCATAAGCCAAGATGAAACCTCTTCTCCCTTATAATGCATGTGCTGGGTATGGAGTCAGCAGTGGGAAAGCCAATAAATTCAGGAACTGGTACAGCAAGTACTGAAGTATGTTGTCCAGAAGGTTCAGCTGAGAGCATTGATAAAGGTGTCTGCGCAAAATAGAGGTTCTCAACTGCATTCCGTTGGGAGAGGACTTTACCTAGGACTGTCAGACATAGAGAAGAAGTCTGGCTTCAGAGCTTAAAAGGACAGGCCACTCCCTTATTGGACCCAGCAGAGATGGTGACTTCAAGTTGAAGCCAAAGATCCTTTCCCTTTCAAAAACCCCAAAGACCATTAGAAGCCATGATAAATCCACTCTGTCTATGCTCTAAAAGGAGATAGCAAAATCTAGAAGACAGCACATATGTTTACAACATGACTGAATATTGTAAGCTACTATTGAGATCTTCTGCTTAGAAAAAAAGATTCCCTTCAAAATACAAAGGTTCAGGCTAGAGATTTAGCTCAGTGACATAAACACCTGCCTGGCAAGTGTGAGGTTGTAAGTTCAATCTTCGGTACTATGTATATATATATCTAGAGAAAGAGAGAGAGAGAGAGTCCTTGACAAAACATTTGGTGTCCAAAGCACTGTAATGGAGATGCAAATGTTGTTCACATATCCACCACACAACACCCATTCTGCAACCTGCGGATCAAGGAGTACACTGGCACTTAAATCCAGTAATCTAACAAATGAAGTTTGTAAGGCTGTAGCTACCACAGGTAGTGATTGCTCTGACAGATATGCACAAAGTGAAAGGAAACCCTAGAAAGGACTCACTGTTCTAAATCTTATTAACACTTATGAGTCGGGAGCAGAGGTCAGAATACCAGCACTAGCGGGAATGTGGAAGAAGTTGGTCCAGGTTTCATGGGTGACTCTGGGGCTCTAGGGAGAGGAACCGCAGGCATGATGGGAGTGACAGGAGGCCTGGAGTTCAGACAGCCCGAGGATGTGACTGGATTGCTGCAGCCTCAGAGCCACTCCTGATGGACAAGCAAAGGAAGATGCTTCTTCCATGGAATCTACTCTCAGAGAAGATAAGGAAGCACTGCCGAATGCTCAGAGGACTGAGAATGCTGCCTGAATGTGGTGATTGATGATGAAGTGGGGGCTTGAGGGAGAGGGCTGACTCCAGTTTTGAAAGAGGCTCTGTTGTGTGTAATCTGCTGTCAGACAGCATCATGTGCTACAGAGGAATTGTCAACCGAGGTCAGCTAAGGCAGCAGAGGTCACTATTATCAACCACCCCAGCCTTTAGCAGCCAACAGCAAAGCCAGACCTCCTCCAGCACACAGATGGACTCCCTGAAAGTGAAGATGACAACTAGGACCTTTTAGCAATGAAACGTTTTTGATCAGTGTATGTGCATTTTAGTATAATGCAGTTACACTCAGTAGACTACAGTGAAATATAAAGATAACTTTTAGATGCACTAGGAAATGAAAACATCCAAGCTGTTCAACCTGTCGGCATATCTGTTTCACTGTGGGGAGCCAGACTGCGGCACCTCTGGAGTGCACCTGTATGTTTTCACAGTTCTAGTTCAGGATGGTTCAGATTTGCCTCTCTAAAGCCTCTGGTGCTGGAAAATAATTGGGGCTGTGTCCTCCCTTGTGTGTCCTGAGCAGTGTTTGCTGAAGCCTTGTTGAATTTGGCTGTAGTAGTTCTCAGGGTTTTCTAGAAGGATCTAGATATAGGCCAAGTCCTATACATGATGCCCTCAAGAACCCATAAAAGTCTGCAACCACCACACCCACCTCAGGCCAAGGTCCTTCTTCTGTGTCCACAACCACCACACCCACCTCAGGCCAAGGTGTACTCCTCTTCTGTGTACTCCTGTGCTCCTTCTATTGGTCTCTTGGTCTTGAAGGACCTTCATTTGGACACAAAGAGCTGATTTCTTCATGTCCACCCAGAAGACTGGTCCAAGCCACACCAGACTGAACCCTGCCCTGTAGGGGGCTTTAGAATGACAATGGACAGCTGCAGTCATGATGAGTTCCTGCTCAGAAACAAGCATGGGTGCCCTTGGGAAGTGTCCTCCACCGGCTGTGGGTCCTACTGGTCTTGACCGGTGCAAGCTTTCCTTTCCTGTCACATTCCGTGGGATGCGATGAAGTCTGTAGCTGTCCCTCAGTGGGAGGCACTGTGTTCTTATTGCTCTTTTTCTCTATCCCCTCATGGTTTCCACCCCACTTGTCCCTGCAGAGCAGGGTACAAAGGACATTGAAAATCTGGGTTGTGAGCCTCTGGACTCTTAGGACCCCTCTGTTTTGGGCCCCTGCTGCCCCTCTGCTGCAGCTCAAGAGCATTTCTGACTGGCTACCTGCTCAGCATCTCACCATTACCCCAGCTCTGAGGACTGTGCCCCACACCAGGAAACAAGCACCTGGCTGCAGGACAAGTGCAGCTGACACGGGTGCAGAATGTGGCCAAGAATGAGAGCAATCCCAGGGCTGCCCTTGACTCCAGCGACCTTGCTCTCCATTCCTGAGCCTCAGTTTCCTGTCCGTACATCGAGTGCCCTACAAAGTTCCCAGACCCTTTTGGGAAACTCCCAGTCTCAAGGTAATAGGAGCCAGAGCGGAGCAGTGAAGAGGACCATGAGAAAGATAGGTGCCCTGGTGACACGGATGCTGAGCTATTCCCGCTGCTCCTATCTCCAGTACTCCTGTAAGAGGAAAACCAGGGCCAGGCTCCATTGGCTGACGGGGTGGGGTGGGGTGAGAGGGAGCAGGGTGATCTGTATGGTGCCCCAGGATGCATCCTATACCACCAAGCCTGGACTTAGCAGCTGGGAACTCTAGGTCTTTTGGCCTCTCTGACCCCAGTTCCCAAAGCAAGGCCAGGGCAGGGGCTGTGGGGACAGCCTTCAAAGAGACTTATTGCTCACTGTCACGTTCTGCACAGAGGGACTATGGCTCCAACGTGCTGGGCATCTGGCTCAGGTCACAAGTGGGGGGGGGGTGATTGAACACATTCTGTGAGGTCTCAGCCCTCTCTTGTCACAACACCAGTAGCTGTTTCATGTGATCTTCAACCCCGAGGCTGTCTGGGTATCTCAGGAGGTCCAGCAGGTAAGGGCTCAAGGGACGCAGTGAGCCACAGACCAGAGTGGCTCCTGGCCTAGAGGCTTCACAGTGTGGGACCTGGGCATCCAGGAACTGCCCTGCTGAGTCCGTTGTCCCCATCCTGTGAGGCTGAGGTTTCACAGGGGCCACGTTTACACCTGTCCCTGCCTGCAGACTCTGTGTCTTCCGTCCTGCTGATAGGTTCTGCATAGCAGACCTCACAGCAGGAGTTTCCTCACCCTATGGGAGGCTGAAGCAGGAGAATGGCAAATTTGAGCCCAGCTTGGGCGACTCAGCAGCTTAGCCAGACCCTATCATACTGGGAATGTAGCTTAGCACAAAGGCCCTGGGTTCGATCTCCAGTATTGCAAAGAGGGAAGAAGGGGAGAGGAGGGGAGGGGAGGGGAGGAGGGAAAGAGAAAGCGAAGAGAAGGGTCTCACAGAGGACAGGCTTTGCTGCCACAGTACCTGTTGAAGGGGCAATGTCGGGACCGCCCAGGGCAGGTAGGCATCCCTGCCGGAACCCACCTCTGCTCTCTCTTGCAGTGAAACTATCATGTTCCTGCACCAGATCTTCTACCAGGGCCTGAAGGCTCGCATCTCCAGCTGGCCCACGCTGGTCCTGGGTGAGTACCAGCCCAGCTGCTATCCACAGAGCCCTCCTGAGGTCACCTCGGAAACGAAGACACTCTGTGCTTCCAGGACATCCCCTCAGCCCCACAGAACCCCAGGGGACAGAGAGGGAAAATGAGTTGTGAAAAGCCAACTTTCAGAAGTGACATAGTTTTAGTTTTTTATCTACTTTTCCCTTTGGAAAGGACATATACATACCTACTTGAAAGCATTCGAAATACCAGTGAAGTAGAAAAGTTTAAAAATACCCATCATTCTGCTTCCCAAAGATGACTGCCATAAAAGCTGTATATTGAACTCCAGTTTGCTATGCACTGATCTTGAGAGTCCCCCCTCCACTTGACATGATTGCAGACATACTGCAATATAGGATTTGAATCTTTATACATCACTCCAGGGTTTTGTTTTGCTTTGTGTTTTACTGAACATTCTGGCAGGGTGTTTTCTCACATTGCAAGCGCTGTGATGAATGTGGGTGCCCCAGGACCCTGATATTGCTGCCATCCAGGCAGTGGCTAACACGGCTGATCTCAGAGCTGTTCCCAATTGATGCTCTGAGACACGACTGCCTCTGTCTGCAAAGATTTCTCCCTGTTCCCTGGGGTGTTTCCAAAGTAGATTTCCAGAAGCCAAAGCATGAGCACATTAAAGGCTCTGCTTATCCCTGGCCACTACTGTCCCTGAGGCCACACTGCCCAGGCATTGAGAGGAAAGATGACAGGATGTTCTGCATCTCATACACACCTCCTGCAGGCAGAGCCTTTTCTCTCCTTCCTCCATCTGGTGGGTGAAGGAGGAGTCAGTGTCACCTCTGTGGTGGAATCTGGAAGCAGCTGCCACAGGGCAGGCAAGGCGCAGGCTGGGTGAGGAGGCCCAGAGAGCTGTGCCCTTTGTGCTTCTCATGGTTTTCTTCAGGGTCAAAGTAAAACAGGTGCTTTGGGACCCCTGAAGACTGCAGGCTTGGGCTGCAGCTCTGACCCTAAACCTCAGCGCTCCCCGTGGTTGGTGCTGACTGCAGGGAGCACAGGCTCCTCCAGATGTTAGGTGGGTTCCTAGGAAGAGGCTTCACATGGTTTCCATCCTTTGAAATGCTGCGGGGCATGTTTGGGGAGACTGGTTGGGATTTGGGAGTGCAATATCTATACCCAGAGCCTGAACAGACAGACTGGAGCTCTGCAGGCGTGGGGGTCATGGAATGGGGGCCTCAGGAGACCCAGCTCAGAGCCAGGTACTGGCTTAGCTTGTGCTCCCACTTCTGCAGAAAGAGGCACTTTAGAAAGACAGGGCTAAGGGCTGGGGATTTAGCTCAGTGGCTTAAGCGCCTGCCTGGCAAGCGCAAGGTCATGAGTTCAATACCCAGTACCAAAAAAAAAAAAAAAAAAAAAAAAGAAAGACAGGGCTAGGGGTGCCAGAGCAGGGGCAGGTGGAACCTGCAGCATAGCCCTGTAGAAATGCCCAGGATAAAGCCAGACTTCCAGAGGGTATAGGCTGTGCCCCACTGCAGGCACCTCCTGCCTCTCACCCTCTGCTTATGGGTCACCATGACTTCGTGGCTCCCATCCTCATGTCCTGCTACTGCTGCAGGAAGGGTCTTTGGACTTGGACCTGGCTGCTTCCTGGATGCAGCTGCTGCAGGCTTGTGGGACCCCACCACACTGACCCCTGCTTCTTGCATTGCAGCGGACCTGTTCGACATCCTGCTGCCCATGCTCAATATCTACCAGGAGTTCGTGCGGAACCACCAGTACAGCCTCCAGATCCTGGCCCACTGCAAGCAGAACCGAGACTTTGACAAGTTGCTGAAGCACTATGAGGCCAAGCCCGACTGCGAGGAGCGGACGCTGGAGACCTTCCTCACCTACCCCATGTTCCAGGTGTGTGGCCACGCAGGTGGGGTGGGACATGAGGTCACAGTAGCGTGCCAGCCAGCCACGGGCCATGCCTGTCTGAGGGGTGCTGGGGGCTGGCAGCACAGGGTTCCAGCCCCAACCTCAGGAGCCCTCTACCATATCTACTGCTCCTCCATTTCCAGATCACAGCACTGTTGTCACCTGTGCCTTGCTTCTCTCCATCTCACTGCTCTCCACCACCCACCCTGACTTTCCGCGTCCCTGTCTGTCACTCCACAGATCCCCAGGTACATCCTGACGCTGCATGAGCTCCTGGCCCACACGCCCCATGAGCATGTGGAGCGCAACAGCCTGGACTATGCCAAATCTAAGCTGGAGGAGCTGTCCAGGTGAGAGGGGCAAGGTGAGGGGTGGCTGGGGAGGAGAGGTATGGGTGAGGGAGTCTAGGTGATGACCTTAGGGGCTGTCCAGGTGTGGCTCCCTGTCATGGGCTAGGTAGAAGAGCCACAGGTGTGGTTTGGGGGCATGGCCCACATGCTCCCTTGAAGCAGAGTGGGAATCTTGTGAGGTCTTGGCACAAATGGGGTCCCAGGCACTCACACTGTGCTTCTCCAGGAGAGGAGCCACCCGGGGTTCCACATTCTTCTGTTCTCTGGTGTCTGGAGCCCAGACAGGGACCTCTGACCCAAGGCTTCTGTCCACAGCAGGCAGTGAGGGGCAACTATGCCTGACTCGACCTCAGCCATGGCCCTGCTTGGTCCTCTCTCAGCCCCAGGGTCCTCTCTAGAGGTGGAGCAGGCCCATGCAGGTTGAAGACATTCAGGCTATGGGTGCAGCTTGACAGGGAGGCCCATAGGGTTTTCTTTGGATTAGATATGATTGAGACTAGGGTTTCTGAGTGGCAGAAGGATGGAGCTTGTGTTGACCCAGGCCGATTGGGGAGGCAGGGACTCCCTGGGGAGTGTTGAACTTAGGATTCAGATCAACATCCAAGCCTGAGAGACAGAGCTGCTCTTCAGTCCCCCCACAGCTACATCACCGAGGCTCCGACTTCTCTAAAGCACCCTGTGACTTCACCACCCAGGCAGGCTTCCAGGGTCTCTTAGAGGCCAGCTGGCCATGAGGGGCTTTTGGTCAGAGTTGCCACCAGAGGCGAAGCTGCAAGGGGTATAGGCGCAGCAGTACCCTGGAAAGCTTTCTAGGTCCAGCGGGGACCAGGCAGAGGGAAGAGGCCCAAGCAGGCTGCCCTATCCTTCCATGAGCCAGCTGAGTGACAGACCTGGGGTGGGTCAATTGTGAGTTTCAGAGTAAAGCCATTTACAGGAAGGAAGAAGCTGGATCCTGTCGAGCCCAGGGCCAGGCCCTGCTCACTCCTCTCTAGGAAGAAGGCTGGGACCCCAGACCCCAGGCACATGGTCCAGCCCTGACCCCTCCCCTAGGGTCTGCATGGGCAGCCTGCTCGCTCTCCCACCCCCACCAGTGTGGACTCAGACATGACCACAGCCCTTTCATCTTCCTGTTCCTCCTGTGGGGCAGTGAGGTGAGAAAGGCTGTAGACAGATGACCCTTCCTTCCCTTTGGGCCCTAGACCCTCATCCTGCACTCGCTGATACTCAGTGTAACCACTCTGGGGTCCCTAGGAACCCTCCCAGTCTCCCCAGTTAGATGCACAGCTGGGTCCCCACAAAGTTCCCAGCCTGGGCAGCACTTACTATGCTCTGCTATGGCTTACACTTCATATCAGAGACTCATTTTGTTACTTTGAAGTCACCCCTTGTGTTCAAACTGCTGCTTCCTCAGGAAAACCCCACCCTGAGTAGGAGATGTGGCTGTCATCCCCATGGCTGCCTCCAGCCAGGAGTCCATCTGCACAGAGCCAGCCTTTGCCAGAAGGGCCTGGGCTTCCCAGTGGAGTGTTGGTGGGGAATGGGAAGTTGAGGCTTCTAAAGAAGAGGCCCCAGTTAGATGTCTCAGTCTGTGTAATGAGCAACCTGATGAGTTTAAACCTGAAATGCAACCCCCGAAGCAAAAAAAAGGATGACAGTTTTGCCACTAGTGCTAGTGATGAAATGACTGCAGCCACCCAGCACCCATGTGTCAGCATGGAGCCGGGACCCTGTCTGCTCCTACTTCCACCCCTACGTCCTGCAAGGTAGGGAACGGATCTCAGCACTCCAGCCTTTTGCTGTGTTGAGCCCACTGGCTTCGCACAGACCCCACTGTAGCAGGGTCACCTTTGTCTACCCTGAGGTTTCAGCTGACGAATATGCATACCACACCTGCTGAGCAGCCCTCTCCGTAGTCTTACTTTGTAAACTTTCAGGCATCTGAATGTAAATCAGTTCGTGCTCTTCTTGTCAAAAGTACAGAGCCCCCCTCTTATCCTTGTCCTCAGAATGACTCACTACTGTCCTAGGAATCCTCAAAAATTGCCAAGGCAAGAGTGACAACTAAAGCCTACCTTTCCTACCAAAGCTCTTCTTAAGAAGCAGTTCAATGTCATCCTCTCCTGGAGAGCTGGGGTGTCACAGGAGTCAGAACCCGAGCAAAGAGGGGTTCCATTCCATGCCTCCCAGGAAAGAATTCTCAGAAGTCCCAGGCTGAGGCCAGCCTTTCCCATAGTCTGTTGGATTCTAGGTGCTCCCAAGCCTGCTTGCCTCTCTGGAGCCAAAGGGACAGCTCCTGGGCTGTCAGGCAGGGAATATAGGCACTCAGGGCCACCCCTCCACACCCACCCCATCCCCAACCTGACCACAGGCCCCCTGGGGACTCTCAGGGCTGCCTTTGATTCCAGGCACTGCCTTCCCTCCTCTGCGGGAAGTAGGCTGGCTGCGCAGCCAGCAAATGGTTGTGCCGTTTCCCACTCCCACAGGATAATGCATGATGAAGTCAGCGAGACAGAGAACATCCGGAAGAACTTGGCCATTGAGCGCATGATCATCGAGGGCTGCGAGATCCTCCTGGACACCAGCCAAACCTTTGTGAGACAAGGTGTGAGCAGCCTACATGCCATGCCACTGTGAAGGGGCAGCCCTCGGGGACACCAGCTTGGCTCAGTGACCTCAGAGTGTGCCGTGCTGCTGCGGGCTATGGCTCTATGGGTCTTGGAGTCTGTGCATATAGCTGCAGATGTTACTGCTTCCCAACTTCCTTCTTTCCAGATGTAAACATAATTCTGCCCAGATGGCCTTGGGTTTCCTGTTGTATACACTGACATCCTCCTGAGGAGAAAAGTGCAGGCAGGCAGGGGATGGGTACAGATAGTAGCTGACCCTGTGAGTCACAGGCATCTGGGGGCCCTGAGGAAGGGGACACCAGGCTCGGCCTTGTAGGGCTCTCCAAGGCTCAAGGTCTGATGCTTACCTCGATGCATCTGAAGGTCACTTGTGCACCTTCCAGGTGACCCTTAGGGTGGTGGGTGTCTCTGAAGGGACCTCCAAGTCCTGTCCACACAACCCTCATACTGTGTCCATGAGAAACTAACGAGAGCTGCCATGTGGCTGGAGCAGGGTTGGAGTCTGAGGGCCTCCTCAGGAAGGAGTGGGTGGGCTCATGCCAGGGAGTGAGGCAGGGCTTTCCAGACAGTGGCAAGAGGTACAGAGGGGTGCCTCAGCCAAGCCAGGCAGAAGACAGAGTTCGTGGCTCCCCAGGACAGTGGAGAAGGCAGCCCTGGAGCCCTGTCAAGTGGGGAGTGGAGCATGGGCTGGACTGGACTTTGCGGCACAGGGTGTGGCTGACCAACAGTGTCGCTAGGTGTGAGGAGCCTGGGGTGCACCTGTCCACCCCTACCCCTGCTGCCGCCTGTTCAGCTCCATCACTCTGACCCCACTGCCTTTACTCCCCAGCAGATGGTACCCTGTGGCCCCTCCACACCCACCACGAGCTGGAAGGGGGTCCCCAGGCATTTTCATGAGGACCTGGCATTGCCTTGTCCCATGCCCCCCCCCCGCTGCCTCCATCAAAGCCCTGCAGAGGCCGCCTGCCACCCCAGGAGGGGGGCTCAGGATCTCTTCTCCACTGCAGGGTCCCTCATCCAGGTGCCCATGTCAGAAAAGGGCAAGATCACCAGGGGCCGCTTGGGCTCGCTGTCCCTGAGGAAAGAAGGCGAGCGGCAGTGCTTCCTGTTCTCCAAGCACCTCATCATCTGCACCCGTGGCTCTGGTGGGAAACTACACCTGACCAAGGTAGGGGGATGAGGGGAGGTGCTGGGTCCCAACGGTGCTACCCACAGAACAGACAGCAGGTAGGGTGTCAGAGATGTGCAATACATGCACCCTAGTTTCACTGGAGTGGGAAGAGCAGGCACCCCTGACCCCCCTGAAGGAATCATGGGAAAAGGGAAGGCGTGTCTCAGAGCCTTCAAAGTCCCTGCTGCAACTGGACTCCTGGACAGAGTAGGGGTACAGAGAAGCCCTTAATAGGCCCAAGTGTGTGTGGTACATGTGTATGTGTACACAGATGTGTGTGCATGTAAATGTGTGTAGTGTGTAGGTGTGTATACATGTGTTTGCATGGATATGTGGTTATGTGTGTACATGTGTGTAGATATGTATATATACATGTGTTTGTGTAGGTGTATGCATGTGTGTATGTATAAGTGTATGTAGTATGTAGATGTGTGTGTAGTTGTGTGGTGTATATATGGGTGCATGTATATGTGTAGATATGTGTAAGCATGTATTTGTATGGGTACATGCTTGTGTGTGTTCTTGTGTGTAGGTATGTGTGTATATGTGTTTTTATGACTCTGTGTATGAGTATGTATATGTGTGCATGTGTAGATATGTGTGTATGTGTTTGTGTAGGTGTTTGTGTGTATACATGTGTGCATGTAGATGTGTGTGTGTGATGCAAATGTGTGTGCTTACATGTGCAGGAGCACCCTGGGCCAAGTGGCCACACTGTGGAACCCACCCACAGCTGCCTCCAGACCTCAGAACCTTGGTATTGCCTGACCCAGCCCAGGGGTGAAGGAAGTACTCAGAACCCCTGTGTCCTCATGGCCCTGGGTCCTCGTCCAGCTGTCCTTCCAGAGAAGTGGCCTCCAGTCCCCTGGCACCTTTCTATCCTCCTCGGTGAAGCCTGTAACTTTTGGTGCAGCCCAGGCAGAATCCACTGCTCTCAGCATAGCTCTTGTATTGTCCTGAATTTAGGACCTGGCCCCTCTCCATCCCTGTCTACATGCAAGGGTAGCAAGGGTGATGGAGTCGCTGCAGCTGGGAAGCCCTGGACTCACATCTGAGTATGCTGTGACTGAGGTGCAGGAACTCAGTCAGAGCATAAGGGACACGATTCCCCTTACCCAGGGTGCCAGGCAGTAATCAGGCCACTTGTGGCAATAGCCTGCTTATGTTAACATGTCAACAAATCAATTCATTGGCTGCACCAGGGAAAATTAATTTAAAAATATTGAATACGCTAGTTCTGACAAATCATGCATCTGAGTTCTGAAGACCTGTCCAGGGCCATGGATCCCCCAACAGTCTGGGACAGGAAGGCAGATTCCACAGGAAACTTCAGACATCACTTTCTGAAAGCACTTTCATGCTGTTAGTTTTATTGTATTTGTGAATTGTTCCCCTTTTTGAGTTCTAAAAGGTTAGCACACTGGTAAAGAATACAGAATCAGGGCCTTGCACAAACTCCAGTGTAGCTGTGTCCCAGCAAGACCTCCAGACAAATCACATGACTGCTCAAGCCTCAGTTTCCTTGTCTGCTTAGGAAGTTTCCTTGCCTCCTTCCCAGGAATACACGTGATAATGAGTCTATGGC
Source organism: Dolichotis patagonum (assembly GCA_004027295.1). NCBI lineage: Eukaryota > Metazoa > Chordata > Mammalia > Rodentia > Caviidae > Dolichotis > Dolichotis patagonum. Next base: position 32,867 of record PVJX010014966.1, read on the forward strand.
AGTGCTAACAGCCTTGGCATAAGAACTGTGCACTACCCCAAGTACGGTGTGTGCATTTCGTTGCTATAGCAGCCCCCTGGGCAGCACTGTCGCGTGTCCCATCTTGATACACGAAGTGAGCCAGGAGCCAGTCTGTGGTAGAGCTTGGGGCTCGAACTCAAGCACTCTGGCTTCAGAATCTGTGTTCTTAATTGCTGTTACACATCGTCCCACGGAGCCAAAACTGAAGTCACCATTCTTTATGTATGGAAGGGCGAAGGCCACAGATCTGCCAGACTTAACTCTCTCACTCTTGTGAAAGCTGCTATGTCAGGACCTTGAGAAAGAGAAAGTCAGAGGTTCCCAAGATGATCCAGCCAAGGACATTGGAGACCAATGTCCTGGGAATTGCCCATAAGTCCTGGGAACTTCCCAAGCCACCAAAGAGCCATGAAAGAGGCAGAGCCCAGCCCTTCCAGCCCTTCAGGTGGCTCTCCTGTCCCCTCTGCCTCTTCATGGCAGATGAGCTACATGGCCAGGCCTCTGAAATGGTCACCTCCGATCATAATGAGGACCAGCACTTTCTGTTTCTGGGTCAGGGGTGACTCACCCAGTGGCCTTAGCTCAAGAGTTTACATCAAGAGACCTGCTGGGGCCACGTGCTCTGAAGGCATGCCTGGGGCCAGAGGCCTTTACCAAAATGGTGGCTCATGTGACCCTTGGCTGGAGGCCTCAGTTTCTCATTTGCACACCTCTACTTGTAGCGTGGCAGTTGGCTTTCCCCAGAACAGATGATTCAAGAGAGAGCAAGAGAGCAGAGCTGGGCATGGTGGCTCGTGCCTGTAATCCCATCACTCAGGAGGCTGAGGCAAGAGGATCATTGTGAGTTTGAGACCAGCTTGTGCTACAAAGTGAGCGAAAGGCCAGCCTGAACTGTATAATGAGACCTTGTCTCAAAAAGATAAAGAAAAAAAAGAGAGAGAGAGAGAGAGAGCAGGCAGTTATTAGACTGTACTTCCAGATTTTCACACCATCATTCCCCTTCATTCTTCCATCAGACATGGGTCCTCAAGCCCAGTGCAACCCAAGGGAAGAGGAATTAAGCTTCATCTAGCAAAGGAGGAGGGTCTGAGAGTCTGCAGGAATGGCTCAGGGCACCATAGGCTCTCAGCTTCCTCACTGCAGTATCCAGGGAGCCCACACCTCACACACTCACACACAGAGCAGGAGGCACTTTGCTGGAATCCCTGGTGATGGAAATGAGTAGCACAACTGGGGAAACCCCACCTTCAGCTCTCCAGACACCACCTGTAATACAGATGAGACTCCAAATTCATCTGTACAATGAGAGTCACAGTAGTACAATCGGTCTCTAAAATCCGCCCAGTACCCTGTTGGTAACAATAGGGCTTTGGTCTAGAACAGATACCAGCTTCTGTAGCCAAGGCCCTGAGGTGATGCTCAGGGATGCTGGGGGCCAGAAGGAGGTCAAGCAAGGCAACCTGACCTCAGCCTCCATCCCGGGATGCCCTTTCAGGCAGTCTCGTTCTGCCCCTTCATTGGGCTTGATGTGAAGACAAAGTCCTTGCCTTGCAAGGTCGAATGCTCACTTGGCATGTTACACACACATGCATGTGTGCTCAGATACCCTCTGTCAAGGCCTTCCCAACCCTGATATCTAGGACTCCTGAAAGACCTTGGCCCTGGCCCAGGGTGTGTCTGCCACTCTTTTTCAGAATGGAGTCATATCTCTCATCGACTGCACTTTGCTGGAGGACCCGGAAAGCTCAGAGGAGGAAGGTCAGTGTGTAGGACATCTTTGTGCTCCCCAGAATGGTCACCCAATTTTGGCTGTTCGGAAGAAAAGCAAATGCTACACAGCCAGCAGGGGGCAGCCTTGGCCCACTTCCGTGGCTTCTTTCTGCCTACTAGAGTGGGCTGCGGCTGCATGTTCTCAGGGCACACCCCTTACCCATGTACACAGAGGCCCAGCTCTGCCCACAAGAGAAGAATGAGATTTAGTGTCTTGGCCTGTTGCTGGGTAACAGAGACACAGGCAGGTGAGTTGTAAGGAGTGGAGATCTGATTGGCTCATGGTTCTAGAGGCTGAGGGTAGGGGCGGTGTCCAAGGCGAAGGGTCCCATTTGGCAAGGGCCTCTTTGCTGTGTCATAGATTGGCAAAAGACACTGCATGGCAGGAGAGGAAGTGGAGAGAAAAAAATTGGTATAGGGGCCCATTCCCTTCCACAGTAACAAGTCCACTCCCAGAATAATGCATGTGTCACCTCTTAAAGGTGGGTAGGGTCACTACTCTTAACTGGGCCTGAGGTGGTCCTCATCTCCCTTCATTATGGCCTTCTCCAAGGTTCAGAGACACCCACTGGGCAACCCCACCAGGACTGCAGCCTGCCCCAGACTGGGCTCCTGGGGAGAGCCTGGACCCATACCTCAACACCCCAGGCCCAGCACAGCCTGGTCTTGAACATGGGGTTCACAGTGACATAGCCCAGCACCTATGAGGCCAAGCCTAGGGCTCCCCAGGGAAGAACAGATGTGTGCAGTGACTTAATCAAATCCCTCTCACCAGCCTGACCTCTGGCCTTGGTCAGTTGGGCTTTGGGAAAACCCAGACTCAGGTGGCACTGTCAGACCCCAGAGTTCTCTTCCTGAACCCAAGTGGGGACCTGAAATCCCACCAAAACCCACCCCACAGACACCTCATTTACCAAAGCAGCTCAATCCCTGAGCCACCCAAAACCCACTTCCCTGTGCCCAGCAGGAAATCCTAAACCTCCTGAGTGTCAGAGCTGGAGGGGACAGAGACTCGGAGTCCCAGTCCACTCCTGGGGAACAGGGGGACCAAAACGCCCATGGAGAATTCAGTCTCCCACCTGGCAGTGTGGCACACAGATGGAAAAAGACAGAAAGAGTTCTGCAGTTTCAAGGGGCTCTGGGATGACTGATTGCTCTCAGCGAACCAAACAGCCAAGAGTCAGAGTGCCCATGGCCTTTATTAGTACTGATCAGGGAGCAGGTGGGGGTCATGGCCAAGTGCAGGCATAGCTTGTAAAGGGGGAAAAAAGCATGCTTGCACCAGGTAGAGAGACTCTCCAATTAGTGGCGTAACAAGTAACTTGATGCTTGAAAAACCAGCACCTTTACTGCTGGATAGATGTATTTCTGTTTGAGTCTCATGGCCTCAGCTATCTCATGTCTTAGCCCTGAAATTTGACAGGCTCTTGCTTGAGCATGTTCCAGCCATGGAGTTGGGGCAAGAGGGGAATTTTCGCCAGTGAGCTGCCGCCTTGGTGTGATGAGACACTGATTCCTTGGCTGGACTCAGACATATTCTTTTAGCAAATTAAGGAACACTCACCTCTGTAGAGCCAGCAAGTAGGGTTAAGGTAAAGGTCAGGTAGAGGCAAAAGGCTTGATTTCTCAGGGAAACATGGCTTGATGGTCCCCCACACAGGGGAAAGAGCGTAGGTCACAGGTCACAGAGTAGTGAATGCAGAGCAGTCAGAGCTTTTGCAGTGTTCCCCACCAGCCAGTGTGTGGGATGCTTGAAAGAGTCCTTAAACTTTCTCTAAAGACCTTTCAAGTGTTGGAGGTACTTTGCAGGTTAAGAGCAGTAATAAAATGCCTAGACTTGATTTCTAGGAAGGGGAACTCTAACCCAGACTAAATGTCCTGTCAGTCATAAAAGTTTCAGATGTCAGTGCTCCTTGCTGCCCAGTCCACTTGGGTAGTAGGATGGTCCAGTGGTGAGGCCCGTGGCCAGCTCTGGCCTGACCTAGTGGCTGCCATTCTGGGCTTGGTTCTCACTTAGCAAGGACAGCAGAGGGCCGATCCAAGCCTCTGGTTGTGAATCCAAGGTGGCCCGTGCTCTTAAAAGCTGCTCCTGTACCCCAGGTCTCTGTTTCCATGTTTGAAATGGTGATCCCCCATCTAGGAAAAAAATACACTGGAAACAGCAGCCAGTGGCCTAGCACCCACTGACCAGGGCCCCTGCATGGGTGAGTCAGGGACCAGCAAAACATTTGCCAGCTTCAAAAGTGCCCACACTCACTCGTCAACTTCGTGTCTTGCAACCGGAAGCCAAAGGATCTGGCCAAGACATAGACCACTTGGACTTTAAGATCGGGGTGGAACCCAAGGAGTCCCCGCCCTTCACAGTCATCCTGGTGGCCTCCTCTAGGCAGGAGAAGGCGGCCTGGACCAGCGACATCAGCCAGGTGAGTGGGGTGTCATGTACCCCACCTGGGGAAGGGTTGGTGGCAGAAAGTGGCGGTATGGTTCTTCCACAGACCGACATGTTCCCAGGCCCACAAGCCCAGCCAGGACCAGCTGTGCCAGTGCAGCTTGCTAGCACAGTCTTTTGGCTACTCTCCAGTGTGGCCCAGGAGCCCTTGCCTCTGATCCCTGGCAACTCAATCTCTTTGCTCTGGCAAATCCAGGGCTAGAGGATGTCCCAGAGTGGCCGATGAGGAAGCTGCCCTGGGAGGCTCCCTCTGAGAAGTGTCTCCTTGGGGCCGGAAGCACCCAGATCCACCACCCATGGTTCTAGCCTCTCAGTTGCCACCTCCCAGTGACCCTGACACACAGCATCACAACCAGAAGATTCTGCCCATGAGCAGAGAGGAGACCTTCTCGTGGCGGAACTGTGAAGTCCCAGGATGGGGCACTAGGAGGGAAAACAGCTTCCCCCAGGAGACGCAGCACTGCTTGTTTGTTGGGGCAGGTTGATGGGTACTTTTTATTTAAAGCTGAATTTTGGTTAGAGCTTTTTAAGAGCCTAACATAGGCAACCAGGAGCTCCCTCACTATCCATAGCTCTATCCCCCAGGTACCATGTGTGCAAGTTTGCAACTGGAAACCAGCATCAGAGCATTGACATTGGCTGGGCAGAGGGCAGAGGGTACTGCAGGACTGGTCTTGTCTTCACCAGATCTTGGGGTGGGTGGCAGAAGAATCAGTCTCAGATGGGCCTTGTTCTGCACTTGGGAGGAGAAGTCTTTCACCACAAGAAAGTGAGGCTCGGGGCAGCCAACGAGGCTCCAGCAGATGTTTGTCTGGGCCTTGACCTCCCTCTGTGTCCGCCCTGCCCTCCAGACAGTGCCCTTGAAGACAGAGCCCTCAATGGGGCTGGGAGTGTGAGCCTCTCTGTCACAGAGCTCCTGGGGGCCTGGATCCTGAGGTAGAGTCCAAGGCCCTCACCCTGGGCCCCTCTATTTCCAGTGTGTGGACAACATTCGGTGCAACGGGCTCATGATGAATGCGTTTGAAGAAAACTCCAAGGTCACAGTACCACAGATGATAAAGTAAGTGCCCTTCACCTAGTGCAGGGACACCGACTTTCCAGAAACATTGCCACATGGTGGGCAGGTTTGGGTGGGGCCAACTTGGGGCTCTGATGATACTGATCTGTGCCTTTGGGGTTTTTGAATTTGTGGATGTTTGCTTTCTTTCTGGGGCTTTACCATCTGTGTGGTTTAATGCTTTGGCTAAGTTTTTGATGTGGTTTGTTTTGTACCTGTGTATTACTTTTATATTAGACTGTTTAAAGCATAGTATTGGGAATTACGCTTCATGCATACTTTTTAAATAACAATTTTTCTTCTAATTACAAAATGAATACATAGAACATTTCAAAAACACTGAAAAATCAAGTCAGGGGCTCCAGGGCCACTGCGTTTATTTGAGCAGTCCCTGGGGGCATGGAGGTGGTGCCTGGTGTCTTGGCTCTCCCAGCCCAGCTCAGAGCCTGGGGATGTCCTCACCTGTACCAGGCACAGGGCTCTTCCCACCCCCCTCGCTGCCTTCCTGGTCCCACCCTCCACCCCCTGAGCCTTCCCAGCTCTGAATCCCAGCCTGTTACTCACCCTGGCACTTTAGGGATACACAGGGTGGGCACCCTAACACCAGCCTCGCTTACACAGCACCACCTGATGCGTCTCCTGGCACTTGGTGCCTGTGTGCTCTCACTCGTGAGCCCACCATGTTGCATGAGCTGTTGGTCCTATACTTGGTTTTATCTCCCCTTCTAGTTACTTTTACATTTGTCCAGCACAGTTGGGCTTTCTTCAGTAACACCATGCTCCACAGTGCATGGTGAAGGACAGGGCTGGAGGGTGGCCGTGTGGCAGGCAGAGCTGAGGTTTATTCTGCAGGTAGTAGTTGTGCTGGGGGGAGGGGGTGTCAGGCCTGCCCAGTGGCACTCTGATGGAGAGCTTAGGAAGACACAGATACAAAGGCATTGAGGTTGGAGGAAAGTCAATGACCTGGGAAGTCCCCCAGCATTTCTCTAAGCTCCTGAGATTCTGGCACGGTCCACATTTTGGACATCTGCCCTGTTCTCAGACTGAGACAAAAGCATCTTGATTGTTGGCTTGCAACACAGAGTCATTCTGTCCGAGCCCTGAGTACTCACAGCCCCCAGCACCATATGACTGGGACCTCTGCCTGCAGAGCCAGCAGGCAAGACTTCCAGCACCTGGAAGAACAGAGAGTACTCGTTCTCCTTACTCCAGTGCATATATGTCCTCCAGGACAAACAGAACCAAAGTAGATACATCCAACTGGGACAGAAGAGAAAATCCTTTTTCACCAGCTGGAGGCATGTGATTGACTGAGGCCCAGGAGACAGGAGTCACACCTAGAGTTCCACCAAGAAGTGTTAGAGAAGCAAAGAGAAAAACAGCTGAATTTGCAATTAGGAAGCATTCACATCATAAGAAACTGAAGACGCTTACTAACAGGGGTGGCAGTTGTCTGACACAATGGCAGGGCATCTCCAACCTGCCCCTGGTAGCCATTCCTAATGGCTCATGAAACCTTTTCACCCTGAATCTGGCAGGAATCACAGGCCCCGCCCAGCCATTGCTGCAGTCAGGCTACTTTAACACATGTTCCCATTTTACAGATAGGAAGCTGGATCCAGAGTGGGCTTAGGTAATACTGGAATAGCCAGTTGTCCTGCAATCTGCTCAAAGCTTGGAATGGAAAAGAGGAAAAGGGAAGTTTACAGAAAGGAAAGGGCTTTTGTCACTTTCCCTGCCCTTTCCTGTGGCAGAAGAGCAATAAATCTCTTTATCAGGTCCACTGATCTCACCTAGATGCTGGCCTTGCTGGGTGCCCTGGAACCCGGGATGCTTGTGGAAATGCTTGTGCAGACAGCTAGCCCTGCAGTATGTTCTTCATGTGAGAGATGGCTGCTGAGTCCCTCCAGCCACCAGGCAGGCTGCAGCTGAGCCGCGGGCCAAACCCTGGGCTCCATGGGTCCCTTCTCCTGTGTGTCCCTACATCCCTGCCACAACCTCCTCCTGAAATTTGTAGCAAAATGGTTGGGTCCTCTCTGTCCACTCCATGTTGCTTCTATCTTCTCTCATCTTAATCCTTTCCTTTCTCCAAATTCAAGGTAGTTTCCTTAAATACAGTAACTTAAATATATGTTCCCCAAAATGTGATTTTCTGGGTGGCCCTGCATTCGTTCACCTCCTTTTCAGCACCTGATCAGGGGCTTTTCCCAGGTGTCTCTTGCTTTGGTGAATGCAAGGTGCATTTTCCTGAATCTTGGAGGATGTGTAAGACACGAGTGTTGCTTAGCTTGTCTGCCTTGCAGCCAAATTAATTTTGAAGGACCATCCCTTCTGTTCCTTTGGGAGGGCCTCTTTATCAGCTGCAGTATCTTAGTAGGCCCTGTGCTTTTCCTATATTTTTCTCATCTTAAAAAGAAATCCCCTTAAAAAAAAAAGAAATCCCCATCTCTTCACTCCTTGAAGGCACTTGACAAAGGCCAGTTGATTTATTAATATTTCAAGTCCCAGGAAGATTTCCAAGTAGATTTCCAAGTGTCTTTTTGGGTGGAGGCTAAACCCAGGACCTCACAAGTGCTAAGCAGGTGCTCTATCATTGAGATGCAACCTCAGCCACCAAGACCAGCATTTTAAGAACAGCCTGAGAGCAACAATGTGTCTGTCCATTTCTGGGTTCCTCTGAGCATCATCTGCTTGCCCAGGTAGCAGCACCCTGTGAACAGCCAGCGGGTGGGAGGTGGTGTTCATTTGCTATGTGTCTAGGCACTGCCTGGCCCCTTAAATCAATTAGGTTATTGCATTCTTGAGATTTTGTGAGTCAGTCTTATTATTTCCATTTTATGTGTGAGGAAATGGCAATGTGGACCATGTGAGTACACACAGAAAGTAAAGGAAGCCTTGCTGTCTGAGCCCGTGCTCTGACTCCACACCTGAGCCTCTGCAGACCAGATGCCACCAGCCAGGGTGGCCCACAGGCTGCAGGTGGAGACATGCTACTGCCTGAGCACTACAGGCAGCACTGAACTTGCCAGCAAGGACTTACAGATCACCCTCAAAAACGGGGGAAGGAGAGAGACTGAACTGCTGGTCCAGAGTAGGCTCTGACATTTCCACAAAGACCAGAAAATCTGACTTCACAGGAAATCGTAAACAGTAACCATCATCAAGCATGGGGGGAAAGAATCCCTAAACCAAAGCCAGGGATTGCACCAGACTCTGCAGGCTGGGAAGTGGCACTCATAAGACAGGGACAGTGCAAGGTATGAGTACAAAAGAAAAGCAGGGGCAATAAACGGGTCCAAGGGTTCATGCAGAAAGGTTCAGTTCTGGGACAGAGAACTTTGGTGGGATACTAGGTGGAAAATCTCTCAAGGGAGAGAATGGAGACTGCTGTGAAATTTGCCCAGCAGCAAAGGAAGCAAGAGTTCTGAGACACTGGCAGAATGTGAAGGAGATCTCAGTAGCAGGAAAATTAGTTCACATCCTCATCCCAAATCAACTGAAGTGACCAGGCATTGTGGCACATGCCTGTAATCCCAGCATTTGGGATGCTGAGACAGAAGGATCACCATGAGTTCACGACCAGCTTAGGCTACATACCAAGACCCTGTGTCAAAACAAAACAGAACAAAATGAATTGAGGTGGTTGGATCTTGGGAAAGAGATAAAAGACTGTAGTTAACAGCTTTCATCAAGGAGGCAGGCTCAAAGAAGCTGTTCCCCCGCACTCCTGGGCAGGCTGGGGGAAAACTGGAATGGCCGCCCACCAGCACACCATGCCTGCAGTAAGGAGGTAACCAAGTGAACATGCTGGCTTTGGGACGCAGAGGCCACATGGCCATAGCTTGTGCTGTTTCTTGTTGGAATTCAGTTGTGCTTCTCACTGGCTGTTTTTGTGTCCTCTGTTTTCTCTGTTCTCACTCTTGCCCTTGCTCTCTTCCTCATTCCTTTGCTTAAATTCTCATTTCTGTACTGGTATGATTTTTCACTTGTTTTTCCTACTTTTTAATTTTTTGCTTTTCTTTTTTTAAAATTTTATTTAAAGAGAAAAAACAAAACAAAACAGAATAAAGGGTAGCAACAATACAGAATTCCAAGGAAAAAAGGAAAAGAAAAACAACAAAAAAACCTAAGAAATTATTATTTGACAAATTACATACTGACTTCTTGGTAATAGTTGTTCAAATTACAAAGTTAAAACATGTAAAGTAGACATTCAAACAGTGAGATTGTTAACAGTTCTGCTCCACGATCTGACAAAAACAGCAATATGGTCATCCATCTTACACACTCAAATATACATGCAATTATATCAAAAGGGTAGAATTAAACACAACAAAACAGAACAAAGCGGATCACAAGAAAGCAATGTAAGAGACAAAAATTTCAAAACTAGACAATCAGAGATACTCACTCTCTATCATATTGGCTCTTGTTTTCTTCCAAATAGTTGTCCATATTGTCACATATAGGGAATTCACGTGAAACAACATAATATGGAGTTGATCTGAGCAGGAAGACCAGAAATTAGGGAAGCCAAGAATGGCTGTCATAGTTTCTCTCATTCTCCTCAAAACAGCTGTCCATACCTTCATATGTGGTGAACCTAAACAAGACAAAGCAAGCTAAAATCACTTTGAACAAAAAGTGATAGTTTTGCTGGACTTCACATCATGACAATATGGAATCAGCACTGGGTACTGTAGTGTCTCTTTTTCTTCAAAGTAGTTGTTCATTTCAACATGTGTTATATAGTTGGTTCTTGTAAACTGTTTATAAGCTCTATACATGTATGAGTCTCTACATTTATATCTATCATTTCTGTATTAGAGGGAAAAACAAAACAAAGCAAGATAAAACAAAACAATTCCTAGAAAAGCATGAATCAAAAAAGTCATATAAAACCATACTACAAGGTGATCTACAATGGTTACCATGATGTCTCAGCAGTATATAACAACATTAATAAAAACAAAGCATTGGAGACCTTATAAGACTTCAAAAGCAAGTAATAATCAAACCAGAGTGGGTATCTTAGTCAATCTTGTCAACTTCAGTGTAGTTGCCTATACTCTTAGACTTGATGCTATCCATCATAACAGATTTAAATAAAATCGGTCAATACAAAGTAGCAATCTAACAAACCAAATTCAAATAAGATCAGTCATAATAAGACAGTATAAGTTATAAAGGGCTTCAGATTAAGTTGATAGGAAAATTAGGGATGATTACCATAATATATCCTCTTATTTTTGGGATAGCTGACCATGTCCTCAAGTCTAGTGTAAGTAGACAAACAGGAACAGCACGTAATCCATCCAAGCAGAGTGGTGAGAATAATGTAAATTTTAAATCTTGTTACCCAATTAACAATATCCTCTGCCTCTTTTTTTTAGACAATTCCTCCCCTTTCACTCCCATGAGGTGCACTGCTTGTTTTGGGTCCCACTGCCTCCCTATATAGAGCAGCTCAAT
>PVJX010014967.1:0-28747 GCA_004027295.1 Dolichotis patagonum
ATTACTGTAGCTTTGTAGTATAATTTCAAGTCAGGGATTGTGATGCCTCCTGCCTTGCCTTTGTTGCTTAGAATTGCCTTTGCTATTCTAGGTCTCTTCTGGTTCCAGATGAATTTTAGGAGTGATTTCTCTAGATCTATGAGGTATGTTAGTGGTATTTTGATTGGGGTTGCACTGAATCTGTATAGTAACTTTGGGATAAAGGCCATTTTCACAATGTTTGTTTTTCCTATCCATGAACAGGGGATGTCTTTCCATTTTCTGAGGTCCTCTTCAATTTCCTTTTTCAGGGTATTGTAATTTTCCCTGTAGAGGTCTTTTACTTCTTTCATGAGATTAATTCCTAAGTATTTCATTTTTTGGACGATAGTGTGAAGGGTGTGGCTTCTCTTATTTCTCTCTGAGTACTTTTGTTGTTAGTGTATAGAAATGCTATCTACTTTTGATTATTGCCTTTGTATCCACCTACCTTGCTGAATTTATTTATTATATCTAGGAGTCTTTCAATATAGTTTTGGGAGTCTTCTATGTAAAGTGTCATGTCATCTGCAAATAATGATAGTTTAACTTCCTCTTTTCCTATCTTTACTCCTTTTATTTCTCTTTCCTGTCTTATTGTTCTGGCTAGTATTTCCAGTACTATGTTGCATAGCAGTTGTGAAAATGGACATCCTTGTCTTGTGCCTGATTTTAAGGTAAAGGCTTTCAGTTTTTGACCATTTAATGATGCTGGCTGTTGGTTTGTCATAGATTGCCTTTACCATATTGAGATAAAGACATTCTATTCCAATTCTCTGTAAGGTTCTTATCATGAATGAGTTTTGGACCTTATCAAAAGCTTTTTCTGCATCTATAGAGATGATTATGTGGTTCTTACTTTTGGCTGTATTGATTTGATGAATTAGATTTATTGATTTGCGTATGTTGAACCATCCCTGCATTCCTGGGCTGAATCACACTAAGTCATGGTGTATAACCTTCTTGATGACTTAATGCATCCTGTTTGCCAATATTTTATTGAGAATTTTTGCATCTATGTTCATTAGGGAGATTGGCGCATAGTTCTCTTTTTTAGTTCTCTGGTTTTGGTACTAGAGTAATGTTTCAATGGTTTTATTTTGTTTTGTTTGAATTTATTATGTGTGATTGTATGAACAGCTGTTTTGAAGAAAACAAAACATTATGGCAGCCATTGCTGATTTTAATGTCATCTTGCTTTGAAGTCCTACCATGCTTCTATTCTTTTATTACCATCAGTTCTATTATGTTGTTTCTTATTGGGATTTTAAGATATGTGATTGTATAAACAAAATTTTTATGGATAATGAAATATTATAGTAGACATTGATAATTCTTTGTTATTTGGTTCAGAATTCCCTGTAATTCTCACATTCTTTTGAATGGTTTTAAACTATTTTTTTATGTTTGATATTATTGTATTGGAAACTATGTTCAACTATAGCCAAGAAAGTGATATTTTGATAGCCACTGTTAATGTCCAGTTGTCTTACTATAAAGTACTGTGTTGCTTATGTTGCTCTATTCCAATCTGTTTGTTCTGCCCTCTTTTGTTTTATTCTCTTTAAAATAAAACAATGCTAAATTGACTTAAAAAAAGACTGATAAATACAGAATTAACTGAGGCAACCTGAGATAAAGTAAATACATGAAGGAAAATCTGTGAGAATCTGTTAAGAAATAATGAATATTATGATGCTGAAGTATTTAATATGAGAAAGAGAGAAGAGAAGAGAAGAGAAGAGAAGAGAGAGAGAGAGAGAGAGAGAGAGAGACTATACTGTAATATGCAGTATTATGAATCCTTAATTTCTAATATCTAAAAGGAAAGTGAGGCCAAAGTCATGCTCAGTGCGCTGTCACAGGATGAGAACATTTAAATCCTTGGAAGCTGCCCTGAGTCTAACCAGGTTGACTCCTCCTTTTCTCCCTGAGGTCTCTGTGGGCTACTGGGGTGGAATCTGGTGACCAGATCCTCTGAGAGGGCTGAAGAGAAGAGAGGGCTCTGTGTTCTCAGAATTTAGAAGTAGGAACATGACGGATTGAATTTACTAAAATGAAGCATTTATTTCTGAATGACACATGTTCTTCTTATCCAGAAAAAATTAGTGCATTCATTTTAGATCATGATTAATTGCTGTTGTAAAGACATATTCTATGGTTGTGTCTATAATGAAGCTTCTAGGTTGGTGAGGAGAAATTTGTTTTTCAGCACAATGAAAGAGAGCTCCATAGGAAACAAGAGTAGCAGAACATAAGCAGTGATTCTTGTCAATGCCTACATGACAGACTTGGAGTGATGTAGAGAGACAGAGTAGAAAATGTCTTGGGTATGGAATGTCATGCCAGATAGTGTAAGGACATCCTTAACAACACTGCATCTGTATGTGAAGCTGGCTTTTGAGTTTGGTGGTCACAAGAAACACCTGCTTGTTAAAAACATCCTAGATTTATGTCTGTGTTCATACTGAAGTCCTCTCACTGTGTCTTACACTGTAAAACATATGTCCCTGAAGGGGATGGAGTTCAGTTGTAGGGAACAGTGGCTCTTATCTGTGTCAGTAGTGAGAAGAGGCAGCCTTGGAAAGCCAGGTGGTAGTTTGTGCTCCCCAACAAGTACCCCATCCACTGTAGAGTTTTCCCAGGAGGTTGGCAGATCCAACTCCAGTAGTAACTTGAGACAGAGCCTCTGGTGACAGTGCATGTGAGGGACAGGTTCCCTTTAGCTTCAACAGGCTTGGTCCTTACTCCCAAAATATCAGATCAAACATCACACCTGAGGACAAGGGGAGTCATGAAGAATCTTCCATTTCCACACCCAGGCTCCTTAAACATCTAGAGAACCCAGGACCCTCATTCAGGGGAGTAGCCATCAGGCACAGAAGGGTCCACACTGTTTGTATGTTGCCTGCAGATTGAATACCTCCAAAGTAGCTTAGGGAGTGTCAAGAATTTGTTCTGCTAAGCCCTGGACTAATTTGAATGTATGTGTTGAGGGGGAACTTATAGGATGCTGAGCCAGGGTGACAGTCACTGGTGTCCAGTGTCTGGCTTTACTGTGTATGGGAGCTGCCCAGCCTGGCATTGACCATGTGAGATTTACCCCTGTCTAAGCTGTACTGTGTTATTTGTTTTTGCATGGATGGTTCATGCATTCGATGAGCATGTAAAGGAAATGTTGAGGTTTTCCCTCCTGTTTTCTATTGTTACAGAAAATCCACTGTCAACCAGGTAGAAGGCGCTTTGCACTGAGGAATCTAGCAGTCAACATTAGTGATAGCAATGCCACTTGGATGGGGGCTCTGGTGTCTAAATCACCAGTGAGGAGCCAGCTTTGAGTTCAGTTTAAATAGTTTGCAAGCAGAAATACAAGGCAGGTGACAGGTTATTACATGATTGGCTTCCTGATTTGAGTTAAGTCACATATTGTCAGGTAAGTTAACTCTAAATAGATTTACTAAAATGTAATCATGTAATGTAATATAAGAACATACTGGGGACAAGGAGAAGGTACTTGAGTGAAACAAGCAAATTTAAAAGTATCCTTTATTGTATTACTTTGTTCCAACCAAACTTCTTGAAACAAGTTGGAAACAAGATACATGTTCTTTTAACTAAGGGAATCACAAGCTAGGAATAGTCAGACTGATCAATGCATAATTAGAGGAAAAGCAGCTGGGCAGTCAAGGCTGACTGCATTTAGAAGGGTGGTTACATGACAGTCAGCAGGAGGATAGGCAGTGGCCATTATTTGATTTTTCACTTGCTATCATGTCTGTAAGTTTGCTCTGCTAACTGTGCCTTTACTATTTTATAACAATGCTCTTACACTGTGAGACCATCAGGCTTTGGCTGCAATTGCACTGTCCAGACAATACTTCATGCAGGTGTTTTACTGGTGGAGGTGCACAGTTGTACTTTGCCCACCTGTCCAGGACTATAATGGTCTACCTCCATCAGGTATGGGTCTTTCAGAATTTACATTGCTTTACCCTCCAACATCTCTATTATTCTGTTTATCATGTGTGTTTCACATCACTTGCTTAGCTCTTCAATATTCTTTTTAGTTCCCTTTTAAAATTGTTGATGTTTCATTTAACTGTGCCTGTGTCTTATTACTTATGCCTTCTGTGCTTGTGCCAGTTTTTACATTGAATAGTTTTGTTATCCCCCTAAAATGACACTGAGTGATTCACTTTGAGGCTTTTGGGCTCTTCTCCACCAGTGCCATATGAATGGGTTTAGCGAGAGTTGGGAATTCTGGGAAGAATTCCGTTGGATTGCCCTCTTGTGTTTCTATTTGTGTTTGTTTGTATTCTGTTGAGAGAAGTTAGTTTATTGCAGTGGACTAGTTATTGTAGAGATGTCTGTGGTTAATTTCTATTTTTCAGTGATCTTCCCTGGATGTGATAAAGCAGCAGCCTTTGTGTCTGTCCCAGGATTCAGCCCCCTCCATTTAATTGATATTTGATGTTGTAAAATGCTGGGCCTCATACACAGTTCTCCTGTAGTGGGCCACAGTATTAATAATGACACCAAGTTCACATAGATATTTGCATTTCAAAGAAAGTCAATTCATAGCAATACTTATGTTACTTTGGTACAGTAATTAATCAGAATCCATTATGTCACTAAATGCAAAATGAAAATCAAACTTAAGGTCCAATAAAGACTTACACTAATCTATAAAAAAGAGATCTATATTTATGGTGTGAACACTAAGAGAAACAAAACATTCACCTGCTGTGAACCTAAAGTAAATATCAACTCAATAGAATACATTTCCCTTTGTAAATTAGAACATTTTTCATAGTCAACACTGTAGTGTACACTAGTTATGTAAAGATTCATAAAGTTTAATAGCTGCACTAGTCAATATGGAGGTGTGTAAAAGAAGAGAAAGGAAAAGAAATTTCCAAATTAATAAACAAGATATGAGAAATTTTAGTATTTGGAAATATAAATATGGGCAGGTGATGGGGTCTTGAGAACCCGATCATGGCTTGATTCACCCTCTCATTGCAGAGTGGATTGGCAGGTTGTTAATAAAGGGCTTAGCTATAAGAGGGGCTATTTTCTTGACCATCTATTGTCTCTCAGATGATGCCAACTCTTTGTGCAGACCCAGTGCGTAGCACTCTCCTTAAACCAGCGGAGGCTTGTGTGGAGCTCTTGGGCAACTATAAAAATGATGACAATGAACCCCAATCATTCAGAACTTAATCACTCTGCTCCATCCATTCTATTGAAGCCACAAAAAATGGACTCAGATACCTACCAAGTGCCATGAGTTGGAGGACGTTTTCCTAACAAAATGGAGAAGGTGGCAACACATTCTCTTCCTGCATTGCTTAGTGTGGACAAAAACCTTATGGAAGGCAAAATTATTATCAACCCCCATTTCCCCAGAATTACAGCTACTTTTTCACTAATGATATTTGCACTAAGCCAAGATGTTAATGACTTGTACAGCTGTGCCACAAGAAAGAGATTTTAGAGACACCTCTTAGGGTGGTTCGCAAATAGGTGGGCTAAAATATACACTCTTTGCCACCTGAAGGTAAAGTTGCCTCTATGCTGAATAGCTCTTCAGGTAACATTTCCTCTACCTTTTTAAATTTTGTGAATAATCCATGAATTATAATTATTTCAAATTATTTCTCCATGTCACTATGATTATCATATAGCTGTATCATGCACATCAGGAATTAGTCTTCATACTCTTATAGATTTTATTTCACTAGTACTGCACTTATATGTTGTATCTATCTTGCCATTTTCCCCATTCTAACTCTTACAATTAATTCTTTTCCAGCAAAATGCATGTTCCACAGAAGTGTCCTGCTTACTTGAGGGCACACACTAAAGCACTGGGTGAATTGCTCCACATATTTCCACCAGCAAATTATGCTGCAGGGAACCAGACAGAGACACAGTTGTTAAGAATATTCGAATTCAGGCTGAAATCTCTGGAAATGAAGACATTTTGAATGTGTGATTCTCACACAGGATAGGAACAGCAATGTGGATGTGGGATTGGAATGAGGTTTCCACCTCATAGAAGATCTTTGTAGAAAGTATATTTAGTTCTTCATGGACAAGTGAAATTGTGTTTACTGCTCACAACATGCTGTTTTGAAGTGCATCTACACTGTGAAATGTTGCCACTGAACCAGTTAACACCCAAATTATGTGCTTAAACCTGTAGTGAGATTTAAGATTTTGCAGACATAAAACCAAGGAAATAGAATACTCAGGAAGTGCAGGCTCTGAAATGGTAGAAAACCAACTCTGAGCCCCTCTGCCCAAAATGGGACATCAGTGACAAACTAAGACATTACTAGTGAAAGATGCCATTAGCAGATGAGGACCCTAGGGGTGAGAAGGAAGACACTATCCATGTCATGCCTGTGTCTGGGGACCACTGCACCTCTAATGAGGTCTTGATATTAGAAACCACATGAAATGAAAGGAAAAAACATTATACTAAAGCTGAAGACCAAATGACCCAGGGTAAACCTGTATAGGCTTCCTACAAATGTTTCTGAATTTTCTAATATTATAAAATAGATAACAATAAAACATGAAAAATCAAAGAATAGCTGAAGAATCAATTTTAATGAAGAAAACTTTCTGACGTTTCAAAAGTCAAACAACAGAGTAACTATAGACATAGACATAGGTAATCTCTCAGGGAATGAATCACACCACACTTAAAATCAAACACAGAACAAACAATTTTACTTTCAAAGGGGCATAGGAAGAGAATACAGCATATTTAATGCAATGTAACTAGTTCTATGTTTATAAAATATAAACAATAGCAAATATTCAAAACAACCAACATCAGTTTCATATGCATGGAATTGGCTGGAGCTGAATTTAAAAAATGTTCTTATTGTGCAGAGTGTTGGGATGTTCCTGAAGGAAGAGAGTGAGAAGAAGCAACTTGGGCCAGTTGAGAAATTCCTATAAGCTGGTAAAGGTATGCATACGGCTCTGTGTACAGCACTGATTGCATTTCCAAGTGAAGGTGCAGCGTGAAGGGTTCTGTCGAAGAGTCCAGAGTGAAGCAGGCCCAGGTGCAGGGAAATTCATTTTTCAGCCAATAAAAAATGGTGGCTTAGGAATCAAGAGTACAAAAGTGTAAAAATACCATATATATATTTTTCAATTTGAGCCTATTATCATAAGTGAAATAAATAAGAATCATATTTATAAATCACATTGTGTATCTAGTGTAAAAAGTAATAACAACTGTAGGAGTAATAAAACTCAAAATGTGTAATTGCTATTGCCAAATGAGAGGAAAATTAAGTGCTCTCAAGAATATAACTGTGTGTGTGTTTAAGTGTGTAGGATTGATAAACATTTTACTAAATTTTTTTTTAAAAATTTTATTTAAAGAGAAGAAGAAAGGAAAAAAATAACTAACACAAAACAGAATGAGGGTAGTAAAAATACAGAATTCCAAAAGGGAAAGAAAATAAAAGAACAACAATCACAACAACAACAAAAAAACTCAAAACAAAAACAAAAATACTAAGAAATCACCAGTTGATAATTTACATATTGTCATCACTGGAAATAGTTGTTCAAGTTACAAAATTAAAACATACAAAGTACACATTCAAACAATGAGACCGTTAACAGTTCTGCTCAACATTCTAACAAAAACAGTAATATGGTCATCTATCTTACACACTTAAACAAACTTGCAGTTATATCCTTTAGAGCAATTTCTTTTCCTCTTTCCTTTTTACATTAGCAATTACACATTTTGGGTTTTATTGCTCCTACAGTTCTTACTACTTTTTACACTAGAGACACAATATGATATTTATAAATATGATTCTTATTTATTTCACTAATGAGGAGAGTCTCAAGTTGTCTCCATTTCCCTATGAAGGCCTCAAGATCATTCTTTTTTATAGCTGAGTAATACACCATTGTATAAAAATATCACATCCTTTTCATACACTCTGCAGTTGATGGGAATCTTGGTTGCTTCCAAGATTTAGCTATTAAACATTTTGTTGCTATGAACATGGGTGCACATATATCACTGTGATATGAACTTTTCAGTTTCTCTGGGAAAACACCCAGGAGGGGAATACCTGGGTTGAATGGAGCTTCCAGTCCTAATTTTCTGAGAATTCTCCATATTGATTTTGATAGTGGTTGCACCAGTCTACACTCCCACCAACATTGAAGCAGTGGTACTTTTTCCCCACAGCCTTGCCAACATTTGTTATCAGTTGATTTCTTGATGGCAGCTATTTTTTCCAGTGTGAGACGATATATTAATGTTGTTTTAATTTGCATTTCTCGAATGACAAGTGATGGTGAACATTTCTTCATGTATTTGTTTGCCATCTGTATATCTTCATATGAGAACTGTGTGTTCATCTCAGCTGCCCATTTTTTGAGAGGGTTTTGATTGGGGGGGTTGATGTTTTTCAATTCTTTATATGTTCTTGATATAAGCGCTTTGTCTGAGGAGTTGCTGCTTAAAATTATTTCCCATTCTGTGGGTTTTCTTTTCACTCTGATGCTGATTTCTTTTTAAGTGCAGAAGCCTTTCAATAATATGAGATCCCAGTTGTTGATTCTCTGAAGTGTTTCCCGTGCAATTTGTGTTTTGTTCATGAACTCTTGGCCTACACCTATGTCTCCAATAATTCTACCTACCTTATCTCCTAGTAGATTTAGTGCTTCTGTTTTAATGTGTAGGTCTTTGATCCATTTAGACTTTAGTTTTGTGCATGGTGATAGGCATGGATCTAGTTTCAGTCTCTGGCATGTGAAGAGCCAATTTTTCCAACACCATTTATTAAATAGGTTATCCTTCCTCCAGTGAACATGTTTAGCCCCTTTGTCAAATATCAGCTGGCTGAGTGTCTTTGCACCTATATTTTTATCTTCTAATCTGTTCCAATAATCCTCAGGTCTTTTCTTTGCCAGTACCATGCTGATTTTTTCACTGTGGCTTTGTAGTACAGTTTCAAGTCAGGAATTGAGATGCCTCCTGCCTTGCCTTTATTGCCCAGAATTGTCTTTGCTAATCTAGGTTTCTTCTGGTTCCAAATGAATTTTAGAAGTGTTTTCTCTAGATCTGTGAGGTATGTCAATGGTATTTTGATTGGATTGCATTAAATCTGTATAACAGTTTTGGGAGTATGGCCATTTTCACAACGTTGGTCCTTCCTATCCAAGAGAATGGAACATCTTTACATTTTCTAATATCCTATTGAATTTCCTTTTTTAGTGTAGTATAATTTTCAGCATACAGGTCTTTTACATTTTTAGTTAGGTTGATTCCTAAGTATTTCATTGTTTTAGATGTTATTGTGAAGGGTGATATTTCCATCATTTCTCTCTCAGTGAGGTTCTTGTCTGTGTACAGGAATGCTATTGATTTTTAAGGATTGACATTGTATCCAGCTACACTGCTGAATTTATTTATTACCTCTAGTAGTCTTTTAATTGAATTTTTTGGTTCTTCTATATAGACTATCATGTCATCTGCAAATAGGGATAATTTAAATTCTTCCTTTCATATCTTTATTCCTTTTATTTCTTTTTCTTGTGTGATTGCCCTGGCTAGTGTTTCCAGAACTATATTGAATAGCAGTGGTGATAGTGGACATCCTTGTCTTGTTCCTGATTTTCAAGTGAAAGCGTTCAGTTTTTGTCCATTTTGTATAATAATGGCTGTTGGTTTGACACAGAAGGGCTTTATAAGGATGAGTTAGACACAATGTATTATGAGTTTCTGAAGGATTTTTATCATGCACAAGTGTTGGACCTTAACAAAAGCTTTTTCTGCATCTATTGAGATGACCATGGTTTTTTTGTTTTTGGCTCTGTTGATGTGGTGTATCACATTTATTGATTTGTGTATGTTAAACCATACCTGCATTCATGGTTTGAACCTCACTTGGTCATGATGTATAACCTTCTTGATGATTTGCTGCATTCTATTTTCTAGTATTTTATTGAGAATCTTTGCATCTATGTTCATCAGTGAGATTTGCCTACAGTTCTCATTTTTGGTTGGGTCACTCTCTGGTTTTGGTATCAGAGTAATACTTTTCTCCAGGAATAATTTAGGGAGGATTGCTTTCTTTTCAATTTCATTGAAGATTTTAAGGAGTATTGGCATCAATTCTTCTCTAAATTTCTTATAGAATTCAGCTGTGAATCCATCAAGATCTGGGCTTTACTTTGTGGTAAGTTTTTTATTACATTTTCAATTGTAATAGCTGATATGGGGTTATTCAAAATAGCTATATCTTCTTGTTTGAGCTTTGGTAGTTCATATGTTTCTAGAAATCTGTCCATTTCCTCTGTGTTGTCTTCTCTATGTGAGTAGAGATTTTCAAAGTAGGTGTTTATGATCTTTTGAATTTTCATGGGATCTGTAGTAATTTCCCCCTTTTTGATCCTTATTGCGTGAATTTGGGTTTTTTTCTTTCTTTTTCATTATAAGGTTAGCTAGAGATTTGTCCATTTTGTTTATTCTCTCAAAAAACAGCTTTTTGATTCATTAATTCTTTGTATTTTTTTAGTTTCAATTGCATTGATTTCTGCTCTAATCTTTACACTTTCCTCTCTTCTATGAGCTTTAGAGTTAACTTGCTCATCTTTTTCTAGAACCCTGACATGCACCATTAGATTGTTTATTTGTGCTCATTCTATTTTCTTGATAGGACAATTTATTGCTATGCATTTCCCTCTTAAGACCAATTTGATTGCATCCTACAGATTACAATAGGTTGTTTCTGCACTTTCACTGAATTGTACATATTGCTTTTTTCTGCTTTAATTGCATCTATAGCCCATTGTTTGTTCAGAAGTTTGTTATTTAATTTCTATATACTTATGCCAGTTTTGCAGTTTCTTTTGCAATTAATTTCCAATTTAAGTGTGCTATTGTCAGATAGTATGCATGTGACAATCTCAATACATTTGCGTTTAGTTAAAAATGCTTTATGGGATAATATGTGCTCTATTTTGGAGAATGTCCCTTGGGCAGCTGAGAGGAATGTGTATTCTGATGTGGTTTGTGGCACACTCTGTACACATCTACTAAGTCCAATTGCTCACAGTTATGATTCAGTTCTATTATTTCTTTGCCAATTTTTTGCCTAGTTTATCTATCCCTTTGTGACAGTGGGCTGTTAAGGTCACCAGGAATAATTGTGTTCTTTTGTATTTGGTTTTTCATGTCCTTTAGTAAATGTCTTATATAGTTGAGTGCTCCTGTGTTTGGTGCATATATATTTATAATTGTTAGTTCTTCCTCTTGAATTTTTCCACTTGTAAGTATGTAGTGACCTTCTTTGTCTCTTTTAATCATTTAAGGTTTGAAGTTCACATTGTCTGCAAATAGAATAGTTACCCCTTCTTTTTTAAGGGTTCCTGTTGCATGGAATACTGTTTTCCATCATTTGACTTTTAATCTAATTTTCTTTTTTCAGTCATATGCATATCTTGTATACAGCATATTGTGTGATCCTGTTTCTTGATACATTCTTTTAGCCTGTTTCTTTTGATATGTGAATTGATCCCATTTACATTTATGGATATCACTGATATGTAGTGGCTTGACTTTGCCATGTTGTGTTACTGTTTTTAGTTTTCTGCCTTTCTCCCTTGCTTACTTTTTGTCCAGTCTGGTGATTTCTTTCTGTTATTGTTCTGGAGATTGTGGTCATTTTTATCTCTATCTAGGATGTCCTTCAGCACTCTTTCTAAGGTTGTTTTGGTGGATATGAATTTCTTTCATTGTTCTTTGTCATGGAAGTATCTTGTTTCTCCATTAAATTTGAAAGAAAATTTTTCTGGATATGTCAGTCTGTGTTGAAAGTTGTTTTCTTTTAGGACTTTAAATACTTCACTCCAAGCTCATCTTAACCTGAAAGTTTGTGCTGAGAAGTCTGCTGTGATTCTAATAGGTTTTCCTTGATTGATGAGTTGTGTCTTTTCTCTAACAGCTTTTAGTATTCTGTTTTTATGTTGTATGTCTGAGATCTTAATAATTATATGTCTGGGTGTAGGTTTATGTTGGTTATGACTGTGTGGCATTCTATATGTCTCACTTATTTGTATATCGGATTTTTCCACCATGTTTGGGGAATTTTCTGCCACTATTTCTCTGAGCAGCTTGGTTATATCATTTGCATTGTCTCCTGCCTTCTCACTAATACCTATTACTCTAACATTGTTTCTCCTGGCATCATCTTGTAGCTGTTGGATTGTCACTTCATGCTGGTTTGCTGTTTTTATAAGTTCTACCCTTTCAAGATCGCTATCTGCAATCCTGTCCTCAATGTCTGAAATTCTGTCCTTATCTTCATTTTAATTGCTTTGCAGGCTTTCAATGCAATTTTTTTGTTTTTTGCATATCTCTTTCAAATTTTCTTAGATTCTGCTTGTCTTCTTCATTGTTCATTGAAATTTTCAATCAATTTCCCATGCTCCTGTAGTTTCTTATATATTTCTTCTCTAGCTATGTTGAGCAGCTCATTTACTAAAATTTTTACTTTTGTCTTTACATAAGACATTATTTCTAATTTGCTTTCCTCTATAGCCTCATGGATTTTTCACTTCATTTATTATCTTTTCAGTGATTTCTGGTGTATGAATTTTGGAGTCCTTTGTTTCATTACCTCCTACACTTGCTCCTGATGGACTAGATGTTTGGGATTCCATTTTTGCCTTTTGGTTTATTCATTTTCACATTTGGGTGAATTTCTGGTCTTTGTATTCCAACAGACACAACTTTCTGCAGTGTGTGTTTCAGGGTTCTACTGTGTGGTTGATGTTTGTCAAATTGCTGGGTACAACAATGAAGAGGAGATCCAGTCTCCTTAATTCCTCCTACCATGCCACAGTGAATGAAGCCTGATGAGGTCTTCTGTTTTGGTGAGGGGTTCCTGAAACTCTCATCATGCCAGCATCGTAGTCCACTGTAGGCCAATGTTCCTGGTGCAAGGCCAGGTCTAGCAGATGTGGTCCCAGGTAGCTCAGGTCTGTGGTAGGCTTCCTAGATGTTCCTGGTGTAGGAGGGGCCCAGCAGTGGTACTCCCAGGCACCTCAGGCCCTCTGCCACTGGTCCAAGCAATGTTCCCAGTCCCAAGCAGCCTTGACCAAGTTGCTCATCTCCATGATGTTCCCAGTCCTGAACAGCCCAGGCCGAGATGCCAGTCTCCGAGAAGTTCCCAGTCCCAAGCAGACCAGCCTGACATGCTAGTCTCTAGAAAGTTCCTTTTGGGTTTATTATTAAGATTTTTGTGGGATTGTTGAACTCTATGCAGAACTATTTGCAGTCTCACTGTTTGAATGTCCACTTTGTGTGCTTTAATTTTGTGACTTGAACAACTATTTCTAAGATGACAGTATGTAATTTGTCAACTAGTGATTTCTTAGTGTTTATTTTATTTTATTTTATTTTGGAATTTTGTACCATTACTTCCCTTATTTTCAATTTTGGTTTTTTTCTCTTTAAATAAAATTTTAAAAAATAAAAAAAAGAGTAATAAATTGTGAGAAGTGGTTCCTTTAAGTAGCTAAGTGACAGATTGGAGAGAGTGTGGGTGACATAGCTAGGAATTACTTGAGGAGTAGTGAGTGTCACCCTTGTCTCTGATTGATAGTGGGATCAACTTAGTGCTCTGTGGGCTTGTATTTGTCACAGGTGATGAATTCTGAGCTCAGTGGACATGAGTTCCCCCTGGTGGTCGCATATGAAACTGCAGGGAGGTTTATGCCTGAGCTCTCACTGGTGTCACCTTTGGTCTTGCACAATAATACATGACCCTGTCCTCAGAGGTCACAGAGTTTGGCTGCAGGGAGAACATTTTATTGGCTGTGGCAGCAGTGATGGACATGTTGCATTGGAAGGCAGGGTTGTAGTTTGTCCAGTCCAGTAACCCAACCACTGCAGAGCTTTCCAGGAGGCTGGTGGCTCCAACTCCAGTAGTAACTACTAGTGACAGAGCCCCCAGTGAGAGTGAGGTGAAGGACAGTGTCTCCTCAGGCATCAACAGGCTGGTTCTTGATTGTCAAAGCATCAGATCAGACAGCACACCTGAGGACAGGGGGGCATGGTGAGTCTTTCCCTTCCTGTATTCTGGCCCCCACATACAACTAGACACCCCAGAACTCTCAACCAGTGGAGCTGCCATTAGACAGGGGAGGGACCATAGCATCACCATGTGGCCTGCAGAATGGAGACATCCACCCTCAACCTGCTGATGACAAAGATTTCCTCTGCCAGCACCTAGGATGATTTGCATGGCTTGTGTGTCTCAGGGGCTGTATAAGAGGCTGAGCTGGGAAAACACAGGATACACACACCTGCCACAGGGTGTTGGGAGCTGCTGAAGTTGGCACTGCTGGTGTGGGATTCAGCATGGCAGATCTGTTCTCTGTTTTGTGGCTTTACATGGAATGGTGTTGTATATGACGATCATGTAAAGAAAATATTGTGAGTTTCCTTTTGCCATCTATGAGCCCAGCATTCTGTGGCTTTAATACTAATTTCTGGAGAACCCCTTTAGGAAGGTGATGTTCCTGTTGCTGCTTTGGTCTCTACCTTGGCCCACTTGCATGGACCTGTGTCATCCATGTTAGTCACAATTCATATTGATATCATTTCCAGTGTTTCTATCTCACAAGGGAATACTGTGCTGGCTCTGATCCAAGATAATGACCTTGTGCCCTTCAGCATTTTAAGAGGATCCTGGTAATAGAGGTTCACATCTGAGAAGACCATGCATCAAATCTTAGGGCAGGAGACAGCCAGTGACAGCAAGGTAGATGTCATGGCTGATGTATTTGGACTGAGGGTCTCTGGTATTATTGAGGCTCGAGAGGTGAGGCTGACAGAAGGAGGGCAGCCTTGACCTCCATGCAGCACAGAGAGTGCACTGCAGACAGGGAAGAGTGAAGCATTTATTCAAAACAGATTCTGATCAAATTGACCAGTGTGTGAAATAGAAATGACACCTCCTGCTCATAAGTGCCTCTGAGAATTAAGAGGCCAGCTGGCTTGACGATGAACAAAAGTGCAGTCCTAACAGCACATCTATTTTGTCCTTTGGCTCTTTGTGATGTGCCCCAAAATATGGACACTGTGCTATTGTCAGGACTTGTGAGAGAAGTCTCCCCACTATCTCTGGGGAGCAAGAGAAGAGCAGGAAAATGATTTAAGTAGAAAAGAGACATTCAGGGAGCAGAAGGATCTGGAATAATCTGTGTGTAATTATACTCAGACAGCAAGAGTGATCTCACTTCTTCAAGTGGAAGCACAATATCAAGAGAAGTAAGGTGGATAGAGCATGAAGGAACATTGTACAATTTAGGAAAACCAGAAACTTGAGTGCAAGAAACAAAGCTATTTCAGAGTGTAAAATTGTAGTATATTTAAAACAAACAATAAAATCCCTGTAGGGAATATTCTACCCTGTGCTTGTGCCACATTTCTTTATCCTCTCATATATTGAAGAACAGCTATTTCTACAGCATGGGGCTCTTATGAAAAAAGCAAAAATAAATAATTTCATGAAAATGTTTTTTTAATTCATTTTATATTTTATTTTTTCTATTTTAGTTTCATGTTCACTGGTACTTAATATTATGGAGTTTGTTTCTGCCTTTATTGTAGCTTGACATAACTAACACTATCTTGTGCCTTGTTTTTGATCCAGAAGAGTGACAAAATTCTCAAGGTACAAGTCACATGAGAAAAGCAGAATGAGCTGCACCACAAGAGAAAAAATTAACCTGGTCAACAAAGAAACAGGACACAGGTGTTGACCAAAAATTCATGTAAGATTCTAGCTAAATTGTTTCCAACAGGCTTTTTGTGATTTTATGTTTTAAAACCTCTGTAACTTTCCAGTGCAGCACTTCTGGTTTTGACTCTGAGACATGGTCACTGAGCTCAGCTAATAAAATTACAAATTTATCAGTTTGGCTGCTTTGACCCATACTGTTAAGGAAACCTTCCCTTAACAATATAATCATATTATGATACATGTGAACCTTGTGGTGTGTTTAAATTAGGAGAAACACTTGTTATTTTATGATAAAATCATTCAAACTATCTTCTGCTAGCTTTGGGAAATCCACAGTGTGGTCCTGTTACCTATATTTGCCCTAATGTACAATAGCACACAAGAGCTTCTTGGTCATATGGAACTGTCCCTAACTACCCATCTATCTACCTCTTCCATCCTTCACTCTGTTCTTCTTTAAATCTGTTGCATAAGCACCTGCAGCATGTTCTTCCCAGGGTTGTGCATGTTAGTGAGGTCCAGCTTTGCAAAAGCTGTCACCTTGTCTTCTAAGCAGTTTTGCCAACTTGAGTTCCCACAGCAAGGAATGCAAGTTTGTGCTGCTCAGCAGGTTACAGGGCTGGTAATGGCATGTGAGGATGGAGTTCCTAAGGCAAAGCACTTTGTGGCTTCTTGTTGTTATTTAATTTAAGGTTTTCTAATTAAAGTAATGGGAGTATAATAATCACAAGCCTATTTTTCATCTTTATATCTTCTTTAATATTGTGCCACTCAGATACCTTAGTTATAATTTCAGAGATTTATCTTTTATGATTTCCATGAAAAACTGTTTATATAGATTTTCAGGAAAGCCAAACTTACTGAAGCTTTGGTTTACTGCCTCTGGAATCTAAAGACTGATACTAACACAAGGCCAATGAAACAAGCACCTGTTGAGACCAGGAAACCTCATAGGTGAATCAAGATGGAAACAACTGGATGATAGGTACTGCCTCTGGCTGGTCTGAACATTTTGGGTGTTGTGACTGAGACATGTCCTTGATGGAAGTTACACGCACAGAGGAGTAATTCAGGGTACGTAAGAAACCTCCATTTTGCTTGGGGGGAGTTGGAGGTGTAGAAATGTGGATCACAGATGTCACATAACACATGTTTTAGAGATTTTTGAATCACAGGGACCAGCCAAGATTGGAATAGGATAATTACTGTCCTAGGGAAACAAAAACTGGTTTTGGTTCCTATTTGTGTGGGTATTTTTATTTAATTGAAATGCTTATACTACTTCATATGAATTTTATATTCTTAGGTTACATTTACAGAGTTAATTTGCTCTTCTGCTGCTTCAGTACAGACATGGCTACTTAGAGTTTTTGCTGGCAGAAAGTCAGATTTCAAATGTAACAACCTGAGAACACAGAAAAAAGCAAGAGAAGGAAAGAACACTATCTGGCTGCAGAAATGACCTAGGCAGTACATTTTTTGTGTCAGTTTTACTACTTACTAATCTCTGTTAGTTCATCCAAAGAAGAGTTTTTGCTCTCATTGTTTGGTTGCTTGATCACTTTTTTTTATCCTTAATCTTGTAACTTGAACAACTACTTTAAGACAGTAATATGCAATATATTAATTAAAGCTAATGTCCTACTAATGTTGAAATTCGGTATCCTCTCTATCCATGTTTTCTGTTTTGTGCTTTTAGAACTAAGAAAAAAAAAGAGCCTGAGGAATATCAACATTTCGTCTTCTCTGGAATTGTAGAATTTGTTGGTAAATCAGTTGAGTCTTGGTCTTATTTTAGTTATTAGGTTTTTAAATTACTTCCTGAGTTTGTTTTAATATTACTGTGTTGTTCAGGGTTTTTATTTTCTTTGGTTCATTTTGGCAGTACACATGGATTTAAAAATGTATCCATTTTGTCTAGATCCTCCAATTTATTGAACTATGTTTTCAAAGTAGTTTCTGATAATCTGGATTTTAGCAGAGTTAATTAGGATTTCAATTTTCAAATATTTAATAGCATTGATTTGTGCCTTTCCTCCATTTTTTGGTACAAGTGGATTTATTTTGATAATTCTTTGAAAAAACAGCTTTTAGTTCATTATACTTTTTATGTTTGTCTCAAATTCAGTAATGTCTGAAATTATCTTGAAAATTTCATTCTTAAACTAGTTTTGCATTTGGAATGATCAAGGTTTCCTGGGATCTTGAGGTCTATCATTAGGTTATTTATTTCAACTTGCTCTGTGTCTTGGTTATTTTTTTACTGCTAAGACAAAATGCCTGATACTCAAATTTAAAGGAGGAAAGATTTACTTCAGTTCACAGTTGGTGGAGGTTTCAGCTGTGGTCAGCTGATTCCACAGCACAGTGCAATGGCAGAGAGACATCATAGAGGAAAAACAGTTCATGGTGTAGCAGGAAGAAGGCAGCAATGAACAGCTTGTCTTTATCTTTTATTCCATCAAGGATACAAGACTTTTTTGTTTCACGTACACTCAGGAAAGCTTCTGTCTTCAGTAAATCCATTCAGTCACATCTGGAACTAAAATAATTGCTACATGTAGACTAATTTAGTCTCACACAGCCTTAATTGCAGTGCCACATGACCTAGATCCAACCAGCTTAGAAAACCCCAAGTATTAGTATTAGATACAAGGTATAACGCTATTTTTTTTTCATGTGAACATTCATGTTTATGAGCTTCCCTCTTAAAATTACTTTTATTGGGTCCTGTAGGCTGTGGCATGTTTTAATGAGATCATTTGAGCCTATAAACTGTCATAATATCTTCTTTGATTTGTTGTGTGACTCAGTGTTTCAAGAAAGCACTGGTTGGGACCTGCAGAGTGGCCTGGGCTGTTTGGATCAAAAGTCTGTGCAGAGCTGCATCTCAGCATGACTGTTTGGGACTAGTAGTCCTGCCCTTCATCCACAGTGAACTGCTTGGAGACCGGCATCTGGGCCAGGTCTGTTTGGGCCCATAGGCCCACCCTTCACCCCCAGGAAGTCTCCCAGAAAGCAGCATCATGGCCTGTCTTTTGGGACCCGAGCCTCTCGGACCTGCAGAGTAGCCTGGGCTTTTTGGATTGAAAGTCTCTGCAGACCTGCTTCTTGCGCGACTGTTTGGTACTGGTAGGCCCGCCCCTCATCCACAGGGAACTGCCTGGAGACGGGCATCTGGGCCAGGTCTGTTTGGGCCAGAAGCCCCGCCCTTCACCCCCCAGGAAGTCTCCCAGAAAGCAGCATCGTGGCCTGTCTCTTTGGGACCTGAATCTCTCGGACCCGCAGAGTGGCCTTGGCTGTTTGCATTGGGAATATTGTACAGACTGGCATTTTGTCCAGGTCTGTTTGGGAACAGGAACTTTTCAGAAACCAACATTCTGGGCTGACTCTTTGGGACCTGTAGGCCCTTCACTCGCAGGGAACCTCTTGGAGACCAGCCTGGGACAAAGCACGGTGGCCTGGCCTGCCTGAGATTCCACAGGCTTCGGGATGGCCACACCCAGCATTCGCCTTACAACTTAGGAAGCCAGGAGCCCACACAGGGGAGTTAGGACCCTGTGAGGAAGCCAAGAGCCTGTGGTGGAGCCACTGCCCCTCCAGGAGATGAGGGTGTAAGAGGAAATTCACCACACATGCATAGAAAGCTTTGAAACACTGCTCAAAGTAAGGAAATATAGAAAAATGACAAAAGGAAAGACCAAAAGGCAGGCTCATATCCCTAGCCTTCCCCAAGAAAGCTTAGAAGCTGTGTACATAGAAGAAAAAAGAAGCCATACATCTGAAATGTCTAAAATGATATCAAATGAAATAAATATGCAAATAGGGAAAGCTATGAAGAAATTCAAACCAGAAATACTTGTCAAGATAAAAGAAGAATTGATAAAAACAGTGAAAGAAATAGTGAATGCATCTAGTGAAAACACAGCTAAAAAATTAGAGGAACAAAGCAAACAGATAGAATCCCTCAAAGAACAATATAAGAAACAAACAGAATGCATAAAGCAGATTCAAAGAGATATACAGGAATTCAAAAATTCTATTGAAAGCTGTAAAAACCGCCTCAATGAAAGTGAAGATAGAATTTCAGACATCAAATATAAGATTGTAGCCAGTGAGCAGGAAAGACAAAATCTTTTAAAAATAACAAAGAATCAGGAAAAAACAATTCAACACCTGCAAGATGATGCAAAGAAAAATAACATAAGATTAATAGGGATAAATAAAAAAGAAGGGGACAGCCCAAATGATATCAAGAGGATATTTGCAGAATTAAAGGTGAAAACTTCCCAAACATGAGAAGAGAAACAGAGATCTGGATAAGTGATGCATATAGAACTCCAAACAGCCATAACCAAAATAAAACTACACCCAGACACATAATAATCACCATCCCAGAAATCCAACATAAGGATAGAATACTAAAAACTGTTAGAGAGAAAAGAGAGATCACGTATAAAGGAAAACCTATCAGAATCATGGCAGACTTCTCAACACAAACAATGAAATCAAGAAGAGCCTGGAGTGAAGTATTTCAGATCCTAAAGAAAAACCACTTCCAACCCAGACTGACATACCCTGCAAAACTGTCCTTCAAAACGGATGGAGAAATAAGATACTTCCATGACAAAGAACAGCTGAAGAACTTCATGAACACCAAACCAAACCTACATATAATATTGAAAGACATTCTAGATACACACGGGAGAAAACCACCAAGCAAAGCAGACAATTAAACAGAATGGAAAGCTAAAGACACAACAGCAGAAAGATAACATGTCAACAATAAACCAATATATAACAGTTACAACCATTAATATAAATTGCCTCAACTCACGAATCAAAAGAAACAGACTGTAAGAATGGATCAAGAAACAACATCCAACCATATGCTGTCTACAAGAAACCCATCTAACCCAAAAGGACACTCATAGACTGAAAGTCAAGGGATGGAAAACAATACTCTATGCAACACGAAACCAAAAAAAAGCAGGAGTGGCAATCCTGTTTGTAGACAATATGAATTTCAAACCAAGAATGATCCAAAGAGATAAAGAAGGTCACTACATACTAGTTAGGGGAAAACTTCAAGAGGTAGAAATAACAAACTTAAATATATATGCACCAAATTCCAGAGCACGCAGCTATATAAAGCAAATACTAACAGATATGAAAAATCAAATAAGCAATAATACAATTATAACAGGAAATTTTAACACTCCATTGACCCAAAGGGACAGATCAACTAGAAAAAAAATCAGCACAGACATAACAGAACTGAATCACAGCAGTGAACAAATGGACTTGATAGATGTATACAGAGTGTTCCATCCAACAACATCAGAATACACCTTTTTCTCAGCAATACATGGGACATTCTCTAAAATACAGCATATACTAGCCCACAGAACATATTTGAGTAAATGCAAAAGAATTGAAAATTTCCCATGCATGTTATCGGATCATAGTGCTGTGAATCTAGAAATTAATGATAAAAGAAATTGCAAAAAACCTTCAAAAACATGGAAACTGAATAATAAACTCCTGAACAATCAGTGGGTCACTGAGGAAATTAAAGAAGAAATTAAACATTATTTACAAGTAAATGAAAATACAGACACAACTTACCGGATTTTGTGGGATGCAATGAAAGCAGTCCTCAGAGGAAAATTTATTGCATTGAGTTCCCACATCAGGAAGACAGAACGGGCACAAATAAACAAACTGATGCTAAAACTCAAACATCTAGAAAAAGAAAAGCAAGCCAAGCCCAAAGCCAAAAGAAGGGAGGAAATTATAATGATTAGAGCAGAAATTGATGCAATAGAGACTAAGAAAGCAGTACAAAGGATCAATGAATCAAAGAGTTGGTTCTTCGAAAGAATAAATGAAATTGATAAGCTCCTGACCAACCTTATTAAAAAAAGGAAAGAAAAAACTCAAGATCATGCAATACGAAATGAAAAAGGTGAAATTACTGCAGACACAGAAGAAATACAGAAGATCATCAACACCTATTTTGAAAACCTCTACTCTCATAGGTTCGATAACACTGAAGAAAAAGACAAATTCCTACATACATATGAACCACCAAAGCTGGATCAGGAAGATGTAAAACTGCTGAATAACCCAATTTCTACTACTGAAATTGAAAATGTAATTAAGTCCTTGCCTAAAAAGAAGAGTCCAGGCCCAGATGGATTCACTGCAGAATTCCACAAGAAACATAAAGAAGACTTAACTCCAACACTCCTGAAACTCTTCAGTGAAATTGAAAGGGAAGCAATTCTGCCTAAATCATTCCTGGAAGCAAATATCATTCTAGTACCAAAAGCAGAGAAAGACTCAACAAAAAAGAGAACTATAGGCCAATCTACCTGATGAACATAGATGCAAAAATTCTCAATAAAATATTGGCAAACAGAATGCAGCAAATCATCAAGAAAATTATACACTATGACAAAGTAGGATTCATCCCAGGAATGCAGGGATGGTTCAACATATACAAAACAATTAATATAATTCACCATATCAATAGAGCCAAAATCTAGAACCACATGATCATCTCTATAGATGCAGAAAAAGCTTTTGATAAAGTCCAACACTCATTCATGATAAGAACCTTACAGAGAATTGGAATAGAGGTTTTTATCTCAATATGGTAAAGGCCATCTATGACAAATCAACAGCCAGCATCATATTGCATGGTCAAAAATTGAAAGCCTTTGACTTAAAATCAGGCACAAGGCAAGGATGTCCATTATCAGCACTGCTATTTAACATAGTACTGGAAATAGTAGCCAGATCAATATGGCAGGAAAGAGAAATAAATGGAGTAAAGATAGAAAAAGAGGAAGTTAAATTATCATTATTTGCAGATGACATGATACTTTACATAGAAGACCCACAAAACTCTATTGAAAGACTCATAGATACAATTAAGAAATTCAGCAAGGTAGTGGATACAAAGTCAATACACAAAAATCAATAGCATTTCTATACACTAACAACAAAAGTACTGAGAGAGAAAAAAGAGAAATTACACCCTTTACACTATCATCCAAAAAAATGAAATACTTAGGAATTATTCTCACGAAAGAAGAAAAAGAGCTATACAGGCAAAATTATAATACCCTGAAGAAGGAAATTGAAGAGGACCTCAGAAAATGGAAAGACATCCCCTGTTCATGGATAGGAAGAGCAAACATTGTAAAAATGGCCATTCTCCCAAAATTGCTATACAGATTCAATGCCATCCCAATCAAAATACCACTAACATAACTCATAGATCTAGAGAAATCACTCCTAAAACTCATCTGGAACCAGAAGAGACCTAGAGTAGCAAAGGCAGTTGTAAGCAACAAAGGCAAGGCAGGAGGCATCACAATCCCTGACTTAAAATTATACTACAAATCTACAGTGATAAACTCAGTATGGTACTGGAATAGAAACAGACCCGAGGATCAGTGGAATAGACTGGAAGATACAAGCACAACCTCAAACTCACTCATCTTTGATAAAGGGGCCAAACATGCTTGCTGGAAGAATGACAGTCTCTTTAACAAATGGTGCTGGAAATATTGGCTGTCCATATGTAGAAGACTAAAACTGGACCCATGTCTATCACCATACACTAAACTAAAATCAAAATGGATCAAAGATCTAAATATTAAAACAGAAACACTAAAACTTCTGGAAGACAAAGTAGTTAAAAACCTCAAAGATATAGGGGTAGGAAGAGAATTCATGAACAAGAACCAAAGTACACGGGAAGTACTTCCCAGAATCAATAACTGTGACCACATCTTATTAAAGATTTTCTGCATGTCAAAAGAGGTTTCCAGCAGAGTGAAAAGAAAACCCACAAATTGGGAAAAAATCTTCATGGACAGTGCCTCAGACAAAGGACTTTTGTCTAGAACTTATAAAGAATTAAAAAAGAATTAAAAAAATCAGACCCTCAAAATTCAGAGACCCAATCCAAAAATGGGCATCTAAAATGAATACACAGTTCTCAGATGAAGAAATACGAATGGCAAATAGATACATGAAAAAAAGTTCATCATCATTAGTCATGAGAGAAATGCACATTAAAACCACACTGAGATTCCATCTCACTCCAGAAAGAATGGCCAAGATAGAAAACACTACCAACAACAAGTGTTGGAGAGGCAGTGGCGAAAAAGGAACTCTTCTGCACTGTTGGTGGGAGTGTAGACTTGTGTCATCACTGTGGAGGTCAATCTGGAGATTCCTCAAAAACTGGGTATGGAAGTCCCATTTGACCCAGCTATTCCGCTTCTAGGCATATTCCCAGAAGAACTGAAAACATCATACCACAGTGGTATATGTGCACCCATGTTTATAGCAGCACAATTTGTAATAGCCAGATCTTGGAAACAACCTAACTGCCCATCACTGAGGAATGGATAAAAAAATTGTGGCATTTTTATACAATGGAGTACTACTCAGCTATAAAGAATGATCACATGTAGATATATATAAATAAATGGACACGACTTGAGACCATTCTCTTAAGTGAAATAAAACAAACCCACAAGTGTAAATACCATATAGTCTCCCTAATATGAGATTTGATAAGAGTATGTAAGACTTTATGGTAAGCATGAGTCCCCATCTCATAGCTTCGAAGTCTTTCAAAGTTTTCACTCATCAGTTGGAATGGTGTTACCTGTTTTGTTTGACTATATCATACATGATGTTATGAACACCTGTTTTGAAGAAAACATTATGACAGCTATTGCTGATTTAATATTATCCTTCTGAGAAGTCCTACCATGCTTTTTTTGTTCTACTACCATTGGTTTTATCTACCACATTGTTTCTTATTGGAATTTGAATATGTGTGATAGTTTAAACAAAATTTTTTCTTTTTATCAAAAATGAGATATTATAATACCCATTGATCATTTTCTGTTATTTGGTTCAGAAAGCCTTGTAATTCTTTCACTCTATGCATGGCTTTATACTATTGTGTTATGTTTGATATTATTGTATTTGAAACTATGCTCAACTGTAGCAGAGTAAGAGATATGGTGTTAGAAACTGTTGATGTCCAG
This sequence comes from Dolichotis patagonum, assembly GCA_004027295.1. NCBI lineage: Eukaryota > Metazoa > Chordata > Mammalia > Rodentia > Caviidae > Dolichotis > Dolichotis patagonum. The sequence continues at coordinate 24,905 of PVJX010014967.1, forward strand.
TTGACTTAATGTAAAGTACTGTGTTGCCTATGTTGTCCTGTTCTGATGTGCTCTGTACTGCCCCCTTTTGTTTTATTCTCTTTCAAATAAAAAAAAAGAAAGCACTGTTTAATTTCTATCTATTTGCTTAATTTCTTGTGTTTCCTTTGCGATTGATTTCTAGTTTTATTGCACTGTGGTCTGATAATGTGCACAGAAAATTTTCAGTTATTTCATATAACTTTAAGCATGCTTCTTTGGATAATATGAGATCGATTTTTGAGAAAGTTTCACATATTTATGGGAAGAAGCTGTCTTTAACTTTGGGTGGAAGGCTCAGTAGATACTCTATTATATGTATTTGTTAGAAAGTGTGGTTCAACTCCAATATTTATTTGTTCATTTCTTGTCTAGTTCATCTGTTTATTTGTGACAGTGGGGCATTGAAATTCCCCAATATAACTGTGTGGATGCTTATCTGATTTTATGTCCAGGGATGTTTGTTTGATGAGTTCAGCACACCAATACTTTGTGCATAAATATTTATAAATATTTTATTTCCCTCTTAACTCATAACCTTAACTAATATGCTGTGCCTTTTTGTTCTTTTCTGCTCCATTTTGTTTTGTAAAATATTTAGTCTGTAATTTTCTTATTTAATTTTGCATTAAATGGGTTTCTTGTATGTAGTGCATAATTAGTTTTTGCTTTTGTTTAGTCCAATCTGACAATCAGTGTGCTTTCACTTGGGAGTTGACATAATTCACTTGAAAATCATTACAGAAAGTGCTTGAGTTGGTCTTATCATTGCATAATTGCTGAGGATATATAGTCCATGTTTGGTTAGGCAAAAAGAAATCAGCTTGCCTTCTAATTTTTCCTTTATTGTATTTAGACTACAAGCATATTAATTGGTACCAGTCATAGCGTTGTGTCCTTCCCATTATCCACATCTAAACTGTGCTAAGCCTATCTGTGGAGTAATAAGAAATCATGCATCCTTAATTCATATTCACCCACCCAGTTGCAGTCACTTTGAAAAAGCCCAACCATGAGTGCATGGAGTTCTGAGGGACAACCACATATAAGCCATTCCCATAGCTTGAGCATTTTTGTTATGTTGGGTTGGTGGTCATGAATTTATTAAGGTGGTCATTGTCGGGCAACCTGCTTTGGACCCCTTCTGTCTCTCTTCCAACAGAGTTTGTTTTTCTCCCAATAAATATATTCTACTCTTCACCTCTGTTCTTCCTAAAATTCATTCTTTAGTTTTACAGATCATGAGCTTGCAGACATAGTAGGTTGGGAGTTTAATTTTCTTATATCATTTGGAGGGATTCCAACAAGATCACTGCATGGAGACTTGGGCAACACAATGCCAAAGTCCCTCACTCCTTTGGAATTCATTCTCAAGCACTGGAAGATGTTCAAACCTTTCATGTAAAAATGAGTCCATTGGTATTTCTCTGCAGAAAGGCGTGGCCTACCTACCCCCTAGAGCCAAAGTGGAATACCGAGAGTAAAGCTGTGCACATACCCAAGATGAAAAACCCTGGTATCTATCGAGGTCCTCTAGACATGATCTCTGTAGCAGTACCTCTAACTGCCTTTCCATAACTGAGACCTGTACAGCTTGATGAATTTTGCAATCTGTCATTGCCCATTTCCTCTCATGGCAGTTTGGGTTACTTCTTCAGAAGGGAAATTGTAGCATGCAGATGACTTAGTCAGAAATATTATAGACAGTGAGATAGGACTAGTTCCTCAATAGAGCCAGTGCAGACACATGAAAACTGCGGAGTAAGCTGATGCTTCCTGCTGTGGACCAGGCCTGAACGCAAAAGACCACACAAATGCACCCATATCCTGAGAATGCATAGCCTAAATAGTGCTGATACCCCTAGGAAAGAGTCACTACTCTCTAAGAATGCCCATTTTTCTATGTTACTCGCTTCCCCATTTGTCCCTAATGGAATCAATTTTACCTGAACTATTGATCTTATTGGCTAACTATAGTTATGTCCCATCTTATTCCCATCTGCCTTGTGAGCTCTCAGTCTTCCCTCACCTTAAATCCATGGTTTTACTCTATAAAAGTCCCTGGAAAAGACAGAGTCCTTGGCAACCCACTAGGGACTCATTTTGTCTCTATTCAGCTTTGTTTTTCCCAATAAATATATTCTACTCTTCAAAAAAATAGGTGTTCATTTTCAAGGAAACACTCTATTTGTACATTAACTATGAAAGGTAGTTTTGTGGGCATATTAAACTGGATTGGAAATTGTTTGCTTTAGGGCTTGTAACTATTTGCTTCATGCTGTTGTGAAGTTTAAATTTCACATTGATTAGGAATTTAATTAAAATATATTTACTTTACATTTGACTTGTTGCTTTGCCTAGCAGCTTTTAAGATTTGACCCTTGTGTTACCCTTTTGGAATTTCAGTGTAACATGTTGTGGAGAAGTTCTTTTCTCAATGTGGTTATTTAGGGGTTCCATATACCATATTTACCTATATTTTGAATTCTATACATGGACACTTTCCTAGTATGATTTCTGTAAAATACTGTTATCTTCTTCATGCAGTCTTCCAATTTTTCACTTATTCCAATTAATTATAGGTTATTATTCTTTGCAATCTCTAATAGGTTTAGATCTATTTTCCTTGGTCTCTTGTTTTTTAAGATATTCCTGAGTGTATGTTGAAATGCATGAGCCCCAGCTTGTTGTTCTGAAATTTATGACTTCTGCTGTGAACACTCTCAGTGTTCTTTAAAAAAATGTCCTGGATTTCTGTTCAGTACACTTTCATGGATCATTAATTTTGCTAGACTATTCATTTATGTATTGTAACATATTGTGTTTTTCAACTAAATTTTTATCATGTCTTCTTTACGGTCAACTTTTTTATTACACCCATTATATGATTAGTTGTGTCATCTTTGATCTCACCAACACATATCAATCTGTTTTTGTTTCCTCATGTATGTTTGGTATAATTGAACTGTTTGCCTTTAAATTTTTCTCCTTTTGGATTCCCTGTGGATGAGATTGGGGCATTGGGTTTTTATGAGACATTGTGTTGCTCTATTTGCCCATGTTAACACTCTGTGTGAGTGTATGTGTGCATGCACATGCATGTGTGATTGCAGAGTAAAGGTTGAGGATTGCTAAATGTGGAAAGATTGTATTGCTAATATGTAGATCTTTTAGTCAGTATCATTTTTCCAGTGAAGTGCTCTTGGAATGGCTAACTATAGAACTTGCTTACATCAACATTTGATCACTTCTGTTAATTTGGGGAGGTAAGAGTGTGTTGTGATTATCTTAATGCCATTTTCATAGAGATAAACCACAGTAGTGTTGATGGCACAAGCTAAAGCAGATTTTGGTAGATACTAATACTCTAATCAGGGCAACAATCAGATAACAAAAAACAGGAAAGAAATCTTTAACAATAGACTCAAAGAGAAACTGGATATTGGTGTAATATAAGAATAAATAAAGTACCACTATGTCATCCATAAATGTAAATAGATGTAGAATAATAATAATGTATACAGAACTGTATAACAATTAGTGACATAAGATAATTATACACTAAATGAAACAACTATATTACCATTAATAATAGAACATAAATAGTTAACAATAGAATAGTTTCAACTAAATATCTAAAGATTAATAAAGCCTAATAGCAATATTAATAATGGAGGAGATGGGGAAGTGGAAAAGAAAAAAGCAAAATTGTAAAAACACAGGAAAGGAAGATGATAAGGAGGAAAAAAAGTGCGATAAAGGATGCAATTAAGAAGTAAATAATATATTTCAATAAAAGTAACTGAAAAGACAAAAAGGAAAATG
>PVJX010014967.1:28847-43728 GCA_004027295.1 Dolichotis patagonum
AAAATTTTGTTTCTTTGAACCATTATTTTCTTTCTGGGATTTACATTACTGAAATTCTTGACATATGGGATGGCATAGTGAGTTACTACAAGTTCTGTTTTGCTTTCACTTTTATATTTTTTGAGTGTGAATGCTGTGTTCCTCTCTGCCTTTCCTGCTTGACATAGTCAGTCAATGGTGTCCTGCATCCTTTTGGGGGTAGTGGGGGACTCACAAGGGGTGATGGAGAGACGACTCCAGAGATCAGGCTGATGGCACAGATCTGATTATTTTACAGAAGTGCAGGAATTTATATAGACTGAAGAGGAAGGGTGGAAGTAAGCTCAGAGGAAATGTGGGATTGAGCTTCAGGAAGGGTGGAAGTAGGCTTAGGAAAGGCGGGGATGCACTGTGGGGCAGGATCCAAGGGGTGGTCCTGGCAGGGATGCTCTACTCAGTGTGCCGAATAGAGGGATGTCTGAGTGTGCTCTGACTCTCTCTTCTGCCAGGGCAGCCAGCCAGACCTCAGGACCTTGACCTCCCAAAGATTCCCTCGCTTTTTTTATTAATTCCAATTTTGTGGAGGCCATCATGGCTTGTTGAGAATGTAGGGTGTGGACCCGGGTGCATAACATCCATAAGACATAAAAAGCAATTAATCTCAGTAATCCTAGGAGTCCCAGGGTGATGGGACTAGAGGGCAAAAAGAAGCACTGTAGGTTATGTAAGTGGTCAGTGAGGACAGTATCAGTCAGCACTGGCATTTGGATGGAGTCAATTATCTGTATTTGGTTGGTGAGCTGTAGAGGCAAGTTCCAATAGGTGCTGTTATATGGACTCAAAATCCAGTCATGAAGTGAAAGATGCGCAGCTAACAGGTTGGCAAGTTTTGGAGTAATGCAAAGCACCACAGAAGCGTATAGTTGATCACAGACCATTGTAGCGATGTGCCACAGATCTTGTAGTTCTACATCTAGAAGTTCTATTTGTTGCTGAAGGTTTAAGAGAGCCATGTGTGTGTAGGCGTTTATTTGTTGCTGCACTTGAAATGTCTCAGTGGTAGAGCTGGATAGGTTATTTAGAGCCTGGATAGTCACTGTTGATTGAGCGAGGGAGACAGCAGCAGTGGCTCCTGCAGTGGCAGCTCAGCAGTATCCTAGGCAGAATAGGGAGGAGATTTCAGGCTTGGCTTCAGCGTGCTTTAATGGCTCCCCATATGGTGGAGGGGTGGTGGTGGTGTTAGAGGTGCACCTCCTCCTGCGCCGAGTTGGTACACCCCTGGGTGACTGTCGTGTAGTGTCAGTCAATCCATCTCTGAGTTCAGTGGCAGTGGTGGGCTGGACATTGAATGTGGGGATCCACACGGGGCGAGAGTCTGTTTCTAGAAAGACAGGCTAATCCTTTACCCTGGGTTAATAGGAGAGCAGCAGGTTGCTCTCTTGACTAAGGAGGTCCTTCCATCTCACCAGAGAAAGTGGAGTGGGAGGGGCAAATAATGGGCCCCAATGTTTGTGAATAGGGGATAGCCCTTTTATCACTATGAATTTTGTTAATAAATTCATAGTGATAAAGGATTTAGTTAGTTCATCTAGATGAACTAACTAGATGAACAGTAGATGAACTAACTAGATGAACTAACTAGATGAACTATCTAGATGAACAGTAGTTCATCTGGTGTACTCCAGGGGCATAGGTTCTCCTCTGTTGTTATTAAAATTTTTAAGGAAAGATTGGTATGTTTAAGATGGTCTGTCTTTCTGGATTGTAAAGGAGTCCATGATGTAGGGAAATGTTATATGTTTAACAGGTATTTATGAAGAAGGCACTGGTGTACCAATGACTATGATTTTTTTTAACAACCACAGCTGCTCTAACAGTTGCACACCTGTAGAATAGTAGCAAACAGTTACATATTTTACATAGAAAATGTAGAAATCAAATCACATACAATGTGGTAGCACAAAAAAACCATGATGACACTTTGTAACACACTTGAATCTTCATTTTGACATCAAATTACTCCTTTTTGGTTAATCACCCCTATCTAATACATAGAAGATTTTACCTAACTTGTTATCATTTAGGGGGATATACATCTCATAAGCATCGGTGAGAGGCAGGGGTCTGAATCTGAACCAAATTTCTGTCACCATAAACAATTCCTGTTTGACATTTTGGGAAACCAGTATATCTGGAAGCATGAATATATGCATACACTATGAAGTTAGCAACAATGACTTGTCATAACCCTATGAAAACCTTTTTATGGGCATTTTTAAAACCAAATACCTTTGTATTAGTGTTTTTTTAACGATGACCAATGTGAACATATTAAAGTAGCATTGTCATATAACTTCAGTTGAGTTGTCTCCTAGAAAGTTATGGAGATCATTGGTTCCTCCAATCAATGAACAAGAGCTGGTAAAAGGTTACCAGGTGGCCACTTTCTTACTCATCAACTGAAGTCTTGTCCAACATTCCCAACCCCAAGGGAGATTTGTTTAATCATTTTATAATAATTTTTTTCTTAAGAGAACTGCAATCATAACATTTAACGTATTATTTTTGAACAATGAGAGACTCTCAAATTATGATAAGCAGCAATGTACAGTACATTTACATAACTGACTTTAGCATCATTGTGACTGACTGGGAACCCAGGTGGAAGCATGTGTTTTTATTTTATAACTCAAATAAATCTTGAGTAAATGATCTATAAATGCAAAAGAAAAAGGAAAAAGGAAAATGGCTGAGTTCAAAATATAAAAGAATAGCTGTTCACAAACCGACAAATGGACAAACATGGACAGACAATCTGTATAGAGTCAAACATATGTAGAAGCAAACACAGAGTTGTCAGTATCCACGAGAACTCTCCAAGTCTTAGACTGGACAAACTGACAGATTCACAGGCAGACTAATGAACATCTTACACAATCAGAGTGCACTCAAATATATTTTAGCCAAATTAAATTACACAAATTTGTCTACAGCTGCACATTTTGCAATTGTAAATAGACTAGTCAGATTTGTTGTAGGTCAATTAGCAGAGATCTCTTATCAAAGAATTTGAAAAAGACAAAACCTTATGTATAATTAATGTATTTTTGTTATAGGACTTAGTATGTACTTCTATCATCTATTTGGACATTTTTTATTTGTGATTACCATCTTGTGGGCATCTTGGGTCAAGTCTAGCTTTATTCTTTTCTATTGATTGTGGTGTGGTCTCCAAGGAATCACTGTCATAGGACTGGGCATCAGCTTCTTGAGAGGAATCAATACCTTTTATGGGTTTGGGCTCATGCTACAGCTGGACAGCACACACTGGCACCCAGATAGGCCATTTAGCTTTTCCTGGAAAAACACAAGACTACCCTCGACCCTACAGTAGCACTGGACTGGGTGTTTTATTATCCAGTATGAAGGTATTTCTAATGGATGGTTTTTAGACTTTATTTGGTTGTATTATTGTTCTGCTGCAGTAGTTACATCTGTATTAGAATTTAAATATTGTAAATGATATATACTGCCAAACAAAATCCATGATGAGGTGAACTCTCCCCTTTTTTTTTGAAATTTAAATTTTGAGCACATTTAACTACTTTTAGACCTGAAGATTACAATGAATTTTTGTGGTATGGTGTAAAGAAAATGGAAAGTGCATTTTATATTTAGGTACCTTGGGCTCTCTTGTCACATGCAGGTGTTGCTCCTACATGTCAACTCACTGTTGTTGGGGATCTGAGCAGCAGTGCAGTGTAAACTCTTGATTTATAAAGCATGTGCACAGGTGATAAGAAAAACTGGAGTAGCTTGGGGAGGCCAGAGCTGTCTCCTACCTCTCTAATAAGTATCAAAAGATCCAAAATCCCTAGCTACCTCTTCTTTACATACAGATTTTCCAATTTTTGTCAAGGGAAGAATAAACAATTGAGCAATAAAATAATCTAGGGAGATTTGAGCTGTGTTTTGAATAGATTGAACAATAAACCTGATATTTCCTTGCAAGTGAAACAAGCAAGATTGTTTGTTTACCTTCCTTCTCTGGGCCAAGATCCAGGCTCAATGGAGGTTTTTGTGTCCTACCCTGCCTGGGGTCCTGTAAGAAGCAGGAAGAGGAACAGAAAGCAGCAGTTTCTATTAAGTAACTTTTAAAATCTGTGGTGAGCTGTACAATCGCATCTCTCACAATTGGCATTGTGCTTAGTTTGGGGTATAGAAAAGGCAAATTTTGGTTGGTCTTCAGGGTGTAGGGAGATGGAAAAGAAGCAATCCTTTATATCAATAATACTTGTGAGTTATGTTTGTTGTTTATTGGGTCCTTTTTTGTTGCCAGGCTGAGCATCACCCTGTTTGGAGTTTAAAGGGCTGTCATCTCTATGAGTCTTAGAGCAGCAGTCTGTCTCCCAGCAATAACCACGTTTGTATTTGGGGCACATTGGTGTTCACATTCATCCTTACAAAGAGCCAGGCTGTCTAGGTATTGACCACTACTAAAAATGTTAGCTGTTTCCAGTCAGTGGGACGATTAAGTTCCATACTGACTGTTTCAAGGAGTAGTTGGGCAAAAGGTTCTTGGAGGCCATCCTCCTTGACTGCCTCCTGGAGGCGCTTTAAGGTGGTAAGTTCATGAGGATACCAGTGCAAAGGGCGAGCAGGATTCTGATGTAAATTAATAGGAAATGCATCATTTACCTCTTTTTCCTATTCCCAGTGTTTTGTCCAGTTACCCAGAATACAGCATAAGCCTTCATAATAATCGTGCCATTCTGTATTGGTAGACTGAGATTTCTATTTATATTTGTCTGACAGTAAGTTTTCCATGGATCTTTAGGTGTAATGACCCATCATCGCCAGTAGGTGGTGCTGCCAGGTAGGCAGGAGGTTCCTCCCTGTCAAGTTCCTCTGTGATTGTCTGACAGGGCAGAGGTTCTGTGGTGAACTTGGCCAGGGTGGGGACCCTTCTCTTGGCGTCATCTTTGGAGTTTTTAAAGGCTGGAGAGAAGGGTAGATTTTCAGTAGAATAGAGGCCTTCTCCTCCATTGAGTTTACCAGATCCCATTGACTCAGCAAAATATCTTTCTCCAAGTCGCAGGTAAGGGATGGACACCCCAAAGGCGCTGTAGCAGTGCAAGTGGTGGGATCCACTAACAGCAGGAAAGCTTCTGCATCAACCCCAGTGATGTTGTCCAAGCCCATCAACACGCTTGCATGGTAAGTAAAGTAGGTTGGAGCCCCAGGGTAAAGGCTTTCCCCTCATGTTGCTCCACTGCTTGGACTCACTTTAGGAGCTGAGTCCAAGTCTGAGGGTCCTATAGCTAGGCAGTGTGGAGCCAGGGATTAAAGGGGAGAAGGATTTCCCAATACTGGGAAAGGGTGGAACAGGTAATTTTGCATTGCCTAGCCTGCAAGAGGGCAGGAAAAGCCTGTGCTGGTGGATGCTGCTGCTTGCAAAGTGCAGGGCCCATTATGTGAGTGGGAGCCTCTTACTGAGTCTGAGGAGGCACAATTGCCCCACATTTGGGTGCCACTGGAAGCATTTTAGGGGCTCTGGGGGACTGGCAAGGGGCGATGGAGAGACGACTCCATAGATCAGGCTGATGGCACAGATCCAATTTTATTAAGAAAGTGCAGGAGTCTATATAGACTGAAGAGGAAGGGCGGAAGTGACCTCAGAGGAAGGGTGGGATTGAGCTTCAGGAAGGGTGGAAGTAGGCTTAGGGAAGGCAGGGATGCATTGTGGGGTGGGCTCTGAGTGGGGGGCCCTAGTAGGGATGCTCTACTCAGTGTGCCAAGGAACAGGGTGTCTGAGTGTGCTACAAATCTTTCTTCTGCCAGGGCAGCCAGCCAGACCTCAAGACCTCGACCTCCCACAGTGTCCACCTTAAAACTCTAGTAACCCCTCATCATCAAGGTTTCATGTCCCTCTGTGCACTCCAAATCACTGTGCTTTCTGCAAAACTCTCTGGCCTATGGGTATGTGAGGTGCCCCTTAAAGGCTCTTTGCACACTCCAGCAGGTGGCACCTGTTCAAATTCAGGCATTTTCTTGATCATCTCCTTGATCACCTTGTCAGATGGGAAAAAGAAAGACCACTAAACTTTGTTCCTAATGTGAGTGGCCAAGGGGGTGATGATAAGCAGTCCATTGGACTTGATGACAGTGCTTTCGATCTCTCCCCAGAAACCAGCCTGGTTCCTTACCATGGAGGGTGAAATGCCTGATACTTCCTGACCTGAGCTGAAAAGTCTCAAGAGGTCTTTGTGTAGCCAGCATCTTCTCTATGTCTGCGTCTCTGGGAAATCTCCTACCCAGGCACGTGACTTATAGATATTTTGTGGATTCTGATTCTTACAGTGGCTCACTCTGAAACAAATACCCCCTTTCCAAAACATCTTCTGGTAATCACTAAGTGAATGCTACACTGAATTTGTTTTCCAAGTGTAACTTGCTGTGAATCAGTTACTCTCAGAATAAAAGCACATACAGTCTGATTTAGCAGATTACAGTAACTAAGGTTTTTGTTTGGTAGATTTTTGTTTTGTTTTGTTTTTTGTTTAAATTTAGCACAGCTTACCTTGGCAATTATTTCTTCTTGGGGCTGTTGTGCCCTTTCAGGCTTATTTTGTTTTGCAGAGACAGTTGCCCCTCTAATCTCTACAGATGTATAATACTGCTCTTTTGGGAGGGGAAAAAAAGATGGCGGACTGTTAGGTCGCAGAAGAGAGGCCCTCTCTGAGAGAGACAGTTAAATGCCAGAATAAAAAACCCTAGAGAGACCCAAACAGAAAGAGATGGACTCTCACAACCCACGAAGAAACTAAAGTGCAAAAAACTGCTCAAATATGAGGTCCTGGGGCTACTATAAGAGAAGTTAAGATCAGCAAGCATGGCACCCTCCACGAGCCGCCTGAATTCCAGCCCGACGTGAACAAGCGATCCACGCCGAAGTGACTGGCTTGATCTGCTGGAGCGTGGAGCTGAACAGCCCTGTGTGCAGCTTGCCCGAACCGAGCCTGCACGTGACCCATCCAGAGGCACCATGAATTCCCAACACAGCCATGCTGAAGTCGTAGTTCGGGGAGCCCTGCTGTTCTCGGGGACTGGCATCAACATGCAGTGAGTTATGGGAATAATACCTTTCCATGGGAAAGGGAAAACCAACTGGATGACATGTTGGATTTGGGCAGGACAGCCCTAACTCCATAAGGAAGTGGCTTCAGCTGGTTGCTCCCCTTGCCGAGCAGATTGGTGGAATCTGCTTGGACTAAGCTGCGCCCCTGGTGGGGACCCAGTGAGTCGCTACAAATTACTTTCCTTAGATTGGTGCACATGGATGAAGTGAAGGCCTGCAAACTTGACTGGCCTGAGGGGAGGAGCTAGCACACAGTGCCCGAGGGTGAACTCTAATCTCTGATAACCTATTGAAGGGGGCTAAAGCTCCTAGCCTTTGCCCTCTAGATTAGCCTTAACCAACAAGAAAAGGGTCTGGGAATTACACTGTACACTTGTATGGAAGGAACCAAAAGGATGACAAAAAGGGAGAAATAAAAAAAACCCTCCCAGCCCCCAACCCTGAGAACATTGATCCAGGAGAGGTAAATACAAAGGAGATTGGGGGCAGCAAAAATGCAACATCAAACACAGCATTAGCGGACATAAAGAGACATCTTCAGGACCTTGTAAGTGGGACCAAAACTGAAACATTAATTCAAATTAAACAAGAGATAAGTAGATTAATAAAAGAAGCGCTGTGCACCTCTCAAGAAGACACAGACAAAAGAATGGAGGAACACAAAAGGAGAGAAAAATTTAATGAAGAATTCACAAAAAAACCTAGAATTCATGAAGCAGATTCAAAGAGATTATCAGGAAACTAAAGACTCCATAGAAAGCTGGCAAAACTGCTTTAAAGAAACAAAAGATAGACTACCAAAAATTGAACACAGGCTTGCAATGTAGGGTCATGAAAGGAAAGATCTCTAAAAAATAACAAGGGAGAAGGCAGTAAAGATACAAAGACTGGAAGATGACAAAAGGATCTATAACTCAAGAATAAAGTATGTGAATGAAGAAGCAGGAATCAAATCAGAGGAATTACAAAGGTTATTCATAGAAATTATTAAGGAAAATTTCCCAAGCATAGAAAAAAGGAATGATATGCAGGGGTATGAAGCATACAGTACTCCAGCCACCTACAACCAAAACACAGCTACACCCAGACACATAATAATCAAGATCCCAGAAATTCAATAAAAGAACAGAATACTAAAAGCCATCAGAGAAAAGAAACAGATCACCTATAAAGGAAAACCCCATCAAAATCAAAGTGGACTTCTCTACACAGACCATCAGGTCAAAAACAGCATGGAGTAAAGCAATTCAAGTGCTGAAGGAGAACAATCTCCAGCCCAGATTGATGTATCCTGCAAAACTCTCCAGAAATTAATGGAGAAAAAAGATTCCTCCATGACAAAGAGGAACTAGGAGAATTTGTGACCACCAGTCCAACCCTATAAAAAATACTGAAGGACATTCTAGGGAGAGAGAACAAGAATTCGAGCATTTCAGGAACAGTGGTAGAGAGGCCTCAGTGAACGAGGCAGACAGTGGAGTTGAAGAGAAAAATAGATTATCAATGGCAGAAAAATAGAATAGCAGAAATTAGGCAGAGAAGATTGGCTACAATCTCTAGTATACAGGGCCTCAAAATACTAACACAGAGAAACACAGGCAGAGTAGATCAGGAGATAGGGTCCATTGAGTTGCTCTATATAGGGAGGCAGTGGGACCCAAAACAAGCAGTGCACCCCATGGGACTGAAAGGGGAGGAATTGTGTAAAAAAGAGAGGAAGAGGGTATTGTTAATTGGGTAACAAGATTTAAAATTTACATTATTCTCACCACTCTGCTTGGATGGATTACATGCTGTTCCAGTTTGTCTACTTACACTAGCCTTGAGGACATGGTCAGCTATCCCAAAAATAAGAGGACATATTATGGTAATCATCCCTAATTGTTCTTATCAATTTAATTCGAAGCCCTTTATAACTTATACTGTCTTATTATGACTGATCTTATTTGAATCTGGGTTGTTAGATTACTACTTTATATTGACTGATTTTATTCAAATCTGTTATGATTGATAGCATCAAGTCTAAGTGTATAGGCAACTACACTGAAGATGACAAGATTCACTAAAATACCCACTCTGGTTTGATTATTACTTGATTCTGAAGTATTATAATGTCTCCAATGCTTCATTTTTATTAATGTTGTTATACACAGCAGAGACATCATGGTAACCATTGTAGATCACCTTGTATTGTGGTTTTATGTGACTTTTCTTCCTCATGCTTTTCTAGGAATTGTTTTATTTTATCTTGCTTTGTTTTGTTTTTCCTGCTAATACAGAAATGATAGATATACACGTAGAGACACATGCATGTGTAGAGCTTATAAAACGTTTATGAGAATCAACTATGTAACACATGTTGAAATGAACAACTACTATGAAGAAAAAGAGACACTACAGTACCCAGTGCTGCTTCCATAATGTCATGATGTTAAGTCCAGCAAAACTATCACTTTTTGTTCAAACTATTCTTAGCTTGCTTTGCCTTGTCTAGGTTCAACACACATTAAGGTATGGATAGCTGTTTTGAGGAGAATAAGAGACGCTATGACAGCCATTGTTGGCTTTCCTAATGTCTGGCCTTCAAGACCTGAAATGCCCTCCTCACCCTGCTCAGATAAATTCCATACTAGGTTCTTTCATGTGAATTTCCTGTATGTGACAATATGGATAACTATTTGGAAGAAAATAAGAGTCAATATGATAGAGAGTGAATATCTCTGGTTGTCTAGTTTTGAGATTTATGTGTCTTATATTGCTTTCTTGTGATCTGCTTTGCTCTGTTTTTTTCTGTTTAATTTTACCCTTTTGATATAATTGCATGTATATTTGAGTGGGTAAGTTGGAATGACCATATTGTTGTTTTTGTCAGATCGTGGACCAGAACTTTTAACAGTCTCACTGTTTGAGTGTCTACTTTACATGTTTTAACACTGTAATTTGAACAACTATTTCCAAGAAATCAGTATGTAATTTGTCAAGTAATAATTTCTTAGGTTTTTTTGTTGTTGTACTTTTCCTTTTTTCCTTGGAATACTGTATTGTTGATACCCTTTATTCTGTTTTGTTTTGTTTTCTCTTTAAATAAAATTATATTTTTAAAAAAGTCTGCTCTTTTGTAGTTAAGTGTGGTGGTACATGCCTATAATCCCAGCACTTGGGATGCTTAAGGAGAAGTATTGCCAATTCAAGGTCAATCTGAGATGCCTGGTTAGATCTTCTTAAAAAAAACCAAAATGAAACAAAACAACGTGCTCCATTTTATACCTATTATGTAACACTGCACAATGCACCCAGGTTATGCAGTTCCTTTCTGAATCTCCTGCAACACCTATGGACACCGCAGGTTGTAATTCAGCCCTTAAACTCTGTAGTGCCTAGGTCTCATGGCATTCAACAGAATTTTGGCCTTAGTGTAGAAGAATCAACTTTCAAGCACCAAAGGATGATTGTTGGACAGAGTATGTCATGAACACTGAATTAGCTGGTGCTTCTGGGAGTGGTAAGCAGGGTACTGCTTGGATTTATTATGCTTTTCCTTTAATCACAGGTCTGTATTCTCTTGCAATGAACTAAATTGGTTCAACTCCTATGATCTGTTTTCTTTCCTGCAGTGTGTGGCTTGAATTTAGGAGCTGAATGGACTAGAGTCTTCTTCTTTCCCTGTTTAGTTGTGCTCTGTTTGATTTTGATTATGCTTCCATGGGCATGGATGGGTAGAGGTTTGTGCCTTTGTCCTGTGATCAGATACTTCAGTGAAGTTAGAGGCGAGGAAGGTGCACTGTGGTTAGTCCAGTAGCCAGTTTTCACTGACTTCTTAACAGCCTTATCAGTCTCCAATCTTTTCCCTCTGTGATAAACCTGACCTCCACTTCTATCTTCACATTCTGTGAGGTTCTAGATGGGTACAGTATGCTGCACCCTCTGGCTGTGCCTCTTTTCTCAGGCTCTTCACTTGAGCTTCTTCTCAGCTCTGCACAATGTAGCAATACTTTGGCTGTGCTCTCAGTGATGCTGTGGACTCTAGGGATTTAGAAGCTTTTGCTTGGTTGTAGAAGGTCTCATGTTCAGACACTGAACAATGGGCAGTGGCAAGGATATTCTATGGACTGAGAAGCACAGGTGTCATGATGGGAAATGGCATGTTGTGTTGCTGATCATGTTACTTTTTTCCCAGGGCCACGTCGGTGGAGACGACTGCTTGTACCTGCAACTCTCTGAGCCATGGTTCCCTAAGAAGGACTGTGTCTTTGTTTTTTACTTTCACAAAGGCCTGCTGGTGATTTTTCAGTCACCCTCTCTGAGTGATTATCTGGCTGTGAGTTACACTGGGTCCCTAGTCCATTAATATCTCCCTCACTGGAGTCCCTCTCCCAGTGAGGAGTGTGGGTAGGCTGGAGCCAATCTCAGCAGACATGCTCCCTCTTTGAAGCACATTAGATACTTTTCAGGGATGATATGCTTACCAGTGGGCCTGGCGTGTAAGGAGTGCTGGGTGCCTGAGTGGCCCAGCTTCCCATTCTGCACTCCCCTGATCCTGGGCTTGATTTGGTGGGTTACTCCTGCAGGTTGTCTTAATGTATCTGTGTTCATCTGCCTCCTGCATTACTGAGTACCTGAATTTTCTAGTAAAAATCTTCTAAATTTCCTTTATGCATCACTGTTTGTACTAACCCTTTTGGCTGGTCTTTATATTTCTTCCTTTGAGGGTTTTCTGCTCAATTCACTTGTTCATTTAATGACTAGGCTGCTTCTTTTTGTGTTCAGATTTTTTAATTCTTTACATATTCTAAATATTTATCCTCTCTTGGAGAGTATCTGGTAAATATTTTGTCCCATTTTGTCAGTTGTGCCTTCTGTTCATTGTTTCCTGTGGTGTAGAGAAGTTTTTTACTTAGTTGTCATCTAATTTCCTTATTGCTGATTTACTTCCTTTGCTGTTGTGGTCCTATTCAGGAAGTCTTTTCCTGTGCCTATAACTTTAAGCTTATTTCCTACATCATGGTCCAGCAGTTGTGAGGTGCCCAGTCTTATATGAAAAACTTCTATCCATTTTATCTGATATTAGTAGAGTAAAATCTCATTTCACTCTTCTGCCAATGGATAGTTTTCCTTGTGGCTAACGCTGAAAAGTGTCTTTCCTTTAACACTTATCTTTGCCTTCTTTGTCAAAGGTCAAATGTATTTTTTTTTTTTTTTGGTACCGGGGATTGAACTCATGACCTTGTGCTTACCAAGCAGGCATTTAGGCTGCTGAGCTAAATCCTTGGCTGGTCAAATGGATTTAGATGAATGAGTTTCTTTTTATGTCTTCTGTTTTATTTGGCTACATGTCTGTTTTGGTAAAAGCATTGTGTTTCTGTTTCTTGGATTTATATTATACTTTTAAATGCGGTACTGTGTTGCTTTGAGGTTTGCATGTACTTTTATGGGTCTTTTGAAATTCTCTATAAATGCTTGGTTTGATTTTCTAGTTTGGTGAGGAATGTTGTTAGTATTTTACCAGGGAGGACAAGAATCTGTAGATTATTTTTTGGAATGTGACCATTTTGGCATATTTCTGCCATTATGTGAACAAGACAGATTTTTCCATTCTCTAATATCTTGCACAATAGTTTTTCAATGATCTGTTCTTTTCTTTACAAAGCTCTTCCATCTTGTTTGATAGGTTGATTCCTAGTTATTTATTGAAACTATTGTAAATGAAATCATTTTCATTTCTCTCTTAGTAGTTCATTGTGGTACATAAGATAGTTACTGATTTTTTGTGGCAATTCTATATCTTACCTCTTCACTGAATTTATTGTATTTCATGGTTTCCTGTTGGACTTTTTAGAGCCTTTTGTAAAGAGTCACATCATCATCATCAAATAGAGAGAATTTGAATTCTTCCTTTCTTTTTATATTTTTTATCGCTACTGGGTATCAAACTCACAACCGCAGACTTGCAAGGCAGATGTTATGCTGCTGAGTTAAATCCCCAGGCCCTCCATTCTTATTTGTATACCTTTTATTTCTTTTTCTTGCTCAATTATGTGGGTGAAAATTTTAAATACTGTATTGAACAGGAGTGAAAAGAGCAAACACAATTGTCCTATCCATAATTCTGCAGAACATGCTTTCAGTGTTTCCCATTACAATATGATGGCAGTTGCATTTTAAACTTAGTATTTTTATCTTTCTGAGGAAAGAGTCTTATAACATATCCTCTGCAGAATTTTTCAGGATAAAGGACTGTTAAGTATTTTCAAAATCATTTGCTACATATAATGAGATAACAATGTGATATTTGTCCTTGGTTTTAATCTTGTGGAATATTACATTTATTCATTTACACGGGTTGAAATATCATTGCATCATTGGTGGAACATGCTTGACCATGTTATATGATCTTTATGGTGATGAATTTTGTTTTTAAGAATGTTATTGATGAAATTTGCATCCATACTGACCATGGATATTGATCTACAGTTTTATTTTATTGTTAGTCTTTGTTCAATTTTGGTATCAGGATAAGGATTCATAGACACAGGTTAATTACTTCATAGAAATAGTTTGGAAGTAGACTTTCCCTTTTGGTTTAGGATAATTTTGAAAAGCTTAGTGTTAGTTTTTCTTCAAATTTGATACAATTTATCAATAAGTACACCAAATCTTGGGCATTTCTTCATTGGGAGTTTCTCATGATTACTTCAGTCTTGTTTCCTTTTATGAATCTTTTAAACTTTTGTCTTCTTTCTTCAATATTCATGTGTCATATGTGTCTGGGAACACACACACATTTCTTATAGATTTTCCAATTTATTGGAATATGTCTTCAAGGTAATTTCTAGTAATTTCCTGGATTTCAGTGACATCTGTTGTAATTTTCCCTTTTTCGGTTCCAAATTTTTTAGTTTGGTACTTCTCATTTTCTTTTAAAATTTTGACCAAGGCTATATTAAGATTTATGTTTCAAAGAGCAACTCTTTGAGCCATTGGTCCTTTGTGTTATTCTTTAAGGCTCTATTTTATTGAATTACTGCTATGATCTTCACAATTTAATTTCTTCCACAGTGCTTGCATTTGGGGTGTTCTTTTTCATTAGGACATTGAGATGTACCATTCATTTATTTATTCAAGATTACTCTTTTTGTGATGTAGGTACTCAGCCATAAATTTTCTTCTTATGACTGTTTTTATTGTGTCTCAGAGATTTTGATATGTTGTGTCATCATTATCCTTTGATTCTAGGAATTTACTTTATTCTTTGTTATGTTCAGAGAACCATTGGTCATTCAACAATGAATTATTAAATCTCTGTGATTGGTTACTATCTCTAATTTCTTTCTTGTTGATTTCTATTTTATTTCATTGTGATAAGCTAGGGTGTCATTGCATCAGACAGGGTGTGATTGTATTGCATAATTATTTAAATATGCTTCATAGCTTAAAGTGTGGTGTAATTTAGAGAAAGTTCCATATGCTGTGGAATACAATATGTAAATTTTTGCTATATTAGCACTCTGTAAATATCTATTAATTTTATTTAATCTATACTGTAATTTATGGTAGGAAGTCTAGGTCCAGAGCTCTAGCTGGCCTTCCTGGCAGAAGAGAGAGTCTGAGCACACTCAGACTCCCAATTCCTTGGCACACTGAGTAGAGCATCCCTGCTAGGGCTGCCCCACTCGGAGTCTGCTCCACAGGGCATCCCCTCTTTCTGTAAGCTCACTTCCACCCTTCTCTAAACTCACTTCCATCCTTCTCTAAGCTCACTTCCAC
>PVJX010014968.1:0-16899 GCA_004027295.1 Dolichotis patagonum
AATACACAGTTCTCAGATGAAGAAATACGAATGGCAAATAAATACATGAAAAACTGTTCATCATCATTAGTCATGAGAGAAATGCAAATTAAAACCACACTGAGATTCCATCTCACTCCAGAAAGAATGGCCAAGATAGAAAACACTACCAACAACAAGTGTTGGAGAGGCTGTGGGGAAAAAGGAACTCTTCTACACTCTTGGTGGGAGTGTAGACTGGTGCAACCACTGTGGAGGTCAGTCTGGAGATGCCTCAAAATGCTGGGTATGGAAGTCCCATTTGACCCAGCTATTCTGCTTCTAGGCATATTCCCAGAAGAACTGAAAACATCATACCACAGTGATATATGTGCACCCATGTTTATAGCAGCACAATTTGTAATAGCCAGATCTTGGAAACCACCTAAGTGCCCATCAACTGAGGAATGGAAAACAAAGTTGTGGCATTTTTATACAATGGAGTAGTACTCAGCTATAAAGAATGATCACATCAATATATTTATAAATAAATGGACACGACTTGAGACCATTCTCTTAAGTGAAATAAACCAAACTCACAAGGGTAAATACCATATAGTCTCCCTAATATAAGAGTTGATAAGAGTATATAAGACTTTATGGTAAGCATGAGTCCCCATCTCACAGCTTCGAAGTCTTTCAAAGTTTTCAATCATCAGTTGGAATGGTTTTATCATGTTGTGTTTGACTATATCATACTTGATGATATGAATAGCAGTTTTGAAGAAAACAACACATTATGACAGCTATTGCTGATTTAATATCATCCTTCTTAGAAGTCCTACCATGCTTTTTTTGTTCTACTACCATTGGTTCTATCACATTGTGCCTTATTGGAATTTGAATATGTGTGATAGCTCAAACAAATTTTTTTCTTTTTTATCAAAAATGAGATATTATAGTACACATTGAACATTTTTTGTTATTCAGTTCAGAAATCCCTGTAATTCTTTCACTCTATGCATGGCTTTATACTATTGTGTTATGTTTGATATTATTGTAATTGAAACTATGCTCAACTATAGCAGAGTAAGAGATATGGTGTTAGCTACTGTTGATGTCCAGTTGACTTAATGTGAAGTACTGTGTTGCCTATGTTGTCCTGTTATGATCTGCTCTGTACTGCCCCCTTTTGTTTATTCTCTTTCAAATTAAAATAAATTTTAAAAAAAGATTGCATGGTGCAGCTCTTTGCTGAACACTTTCTTGCTGGAGAAATATGCCATATGACTGCTATGTGGCCATTTGCAAGCCCTTACACTACTCTTCCATCATGGACAGAAGGCTCTGTCATGTTTTATTGGGTGTAGACTGGGTGGGGACCTTCCTGCATTCCATCATCCAAATTCTCTTCACTTTCCAGCTCCCCTTTTTTGGCCCCAATGTCACTGACCATTTAATGTGTGACCTGTACCCATTACTGAAGATTGCCTGCACTGACACTCACATCCTTGGCCTTTTTGTCTTGGCCACTGTTGTTGTCAACAGTGGATCTTTCTGCATCATCATCTTTTCCCTGTTGCTTGTTTCCTGCATTTTCATCTTGTTGTCTCTGAGGAAGCACAGTTCAGAAGGGCAGAGGAAGGCTTTATCCACCTGTGGATCCCACACTGCTGTTGTGGTTTTGATGATTGTTGCATGCATATTTATATACACATGACCTCCATCTGCTTACTATTTTGACAAAATTGTGACAACATTTTATATCACACTAACTCCATGGCTGAACCCTTTGATTTATACTTTTAGGAATAAAGACATGAGAAATGTTATAAGGAAAGTGTGGAAGAGATAGTGATTTCTGACAACATTTACAATACTACACTTATAAATAGTTGAACAGCATTTTATTTTGTTTGAGAACAAACTTTTAATCTGAGTTGACAATAAAATATCATCACATGTAACAATAATTCCCTTTAATTCTTAAATATACATGTGAATGTACGTTTCTCACTAGAATTGCCACTCTGATTTATTCTTTGAAAATCATTTTTGAAGAAAACAAAAATTAATTTCAAATTTGGAAGAGGAACTGGAACTCTTTTGAGAGACAAGAAGTTTGTTTATAGCACTGATTTCAATGACTGATGAAACCAATCAGGACTTAAGAAAGACAGATAGAAGAATATTTACAAAATCTCAACTGTAAATGCTCCTGAAACACTTCACATCATTTGAAATGTGCCTTCATTAACAATTGGTATAGGATTTCACTTTCTTTTTGACTTTCTGGTCAGATTTGCCCAGTCTTAACTATGGAGTATTTTCCTTTAGGGCCAACTGAACAATCCATCATCTACAGGAGAGGAAAGGAATTCAGACTCCAAAGGTGTAACCCTGACTTGAGTGTAATCAGTGGGAACTCTTGAGATGGCACATTACTGCACCACAACTATACCACCACACTGGACCAAAGTTGTGGATATAGTGAGAATATTTTTCTCACCACACACAGAAAGAATGGAACCCAAGAGAAACAGAGTTAAAAGTAACTAACAGGAAACAGACAGATCTTTGTCAAATGGGAAGGAGATGACAAAATGGAGAAGGGAGGAAGGAAAGGAGATAGAAAAAGGAATTAAGATATGTTATGTACTTAAATGTTATCAGATCACACTGGACATGCAAACAATACAGGCTGCAAGCATGTCATAAAAATAAATAAATAAACAAACAAACAAACAAATAATAAGTAGAATTCAAGAGAGATTATCAATTTATTTGATGGATGTAATACCTATTAAAAGACATATTAAAAATAATAACTTTTTAATCTATTATCTATCAAAATAATTCAGTTAAAATTATTTTCATGTCATTCAAATTTACCATACATTTATTACCATTTCTATAGTTATTTTAATTAGTCTGAGATTGTGAAGTGACACTATCTTTCATTTGCTTGAAAGAAAGTGCTATAATTTCCACAGACAAAACAACATTCATGAAATTCCAATTGATTATTTGGGATAAAAATGCAAAAAAGTTATGGGGGTTTTTCTTAATGTCATATATCAACTCCAAAGTGTAAAAGAACATCTCATTAGTTTTCTTTGTAATAATATATATTTTCACAAAATATGCAGGGTTTCTTTGATCACCTACTGGGTAGTCCACAAGAGATCAATTTTTTTTACCCCACATCTTCCCATCTATTTCCTGAGCTTTTGCTGATGGTCAATCAGGTAGTGTTTTTAATTCTAAATATACTTAAAATAATAACCAATATACATATGTTAGAAATTTCTATTTGCAATCATTTTATATATTCCCTTCTAAATTTTAAAATCCTATTTAAATATGCATAAAACAGGAAGAGATATTAGTAATATTCTTTAGTTTTCCTCACATAACAAATTGTAAAACCACTTTCTAAATCCTCACAATATTAATATTTTCATCATAACAGCAAGTTATATAATTTGTAAAATTCTTATTTATGAGAGCATCTTTCTAGTTTTGAATATTTTAGATCATGTTGTACAACATCTGATGCTAACATTTTTCAATATGAAGCTTTTCATAGCATTTCACTTTCACAATGTATTTTTAGGTTAGCTGAGGTTAATGGTGTAAATTTTTAGGTTAGCTGAGGTTAATGGTATAAATTGCAAACGTGTATCATTAAGGAATAATGAAGTAATGTTTTCCAAGTTTTTCTTTTTTCTTTTCTTTTTTTCTTAAGTTTTCCAAGTCTTTCATGAGTGGTTTCATTACAATGTGGATTAGGGATTTTTTTTAAAAGCATGCTTTTAATTGCACATGTCAGTATTGTTGACTCACTTTTCTACTTCACATTCTTTATGTCGATGGTGCTTTAAATGCTAATGCTGACATTTTGTGTGTTCCTTTTGGTTTTTGCTATGAAAACACATTGGTATCATTCTCTTTGACACAGGTCA
Organism: Dolichotis patagonum; assembly: GCA_004027295.1. NCBI lineage: Eukaryota > Metazoa > Chordata > Mammalia > Rodentia > Caviidae > Dolichotis > Dolichotis patagonum. The sequence goes on from PVJX010014968.1 coordinate 3,924, forward strand.
TCATACCATTGAGATGTGATGCCTTGCTCCATGATGCATGGTTATTAGATGACAACCTTGGAACTGGTGGATTTTTGAGAGCTGAAACTGAACAATTTTTTTTTTACTATTTTGCTTTCCATTTGATGTAAATTAAGATTAACAAAAAGCTGAAAATATATTATGGGAAGTTTCTGGTGCTACTTACTTCATTTCCCATAATATTATCAACTTAAATTATTATAGGTATGTTCATCAAGACTATGATGTCAGTACTGCTATATGATTCTCCTGTTTTCATTCATTCAGATTTCACTAACTCATCACTTCTTTCCTTTCTCTGATGTAGGATTCAATGAAATAAAGCACATTGGGTGTGGGACAGTTACTTTTAAATGACTTAAAACTCTGAACATTGCAATTATAACCATGGCCAACCTATAATCTCTACTGTCAAAGTTATGAGTAACTTTGGAAATTCCTTTTATTTGAATAAAGAGTGGTGGTTCTTTTATTTCTAAAATACTTAAATTATACATTGGTCTTGCTCTGGGGGCAGCATGAGAAAGGAAGTGGAGAGATAACACTCATTTGACTTTTAGGTTACTAGAGAACCTTGTCTTCCTTTCAGCTTCACTCAGATTGGTTTTCTTTCATAGTGAGGCATCTGAAACAAGAGAGGGTGCCAATGGGCTCCCTGATTTCTCTGTGTTTCCTCCTGCAGCCAGCCCTAGGTCAAAGTGAAGACCACTGGATTGCATATATTACTGTATTTCTTTACACTATAAAAGATGGGTAATGGCTGACTCAGTGACTTTTTGGAATTCCTGGTAGACTATTATGTTCTTACTGATGGCCTGTATGTAAATATGGTATTCATCTGCACACATGGGTTTGGAATAAATATAATAGAATTTATTTCTACAATATAGTAGAAATAAATGTTTTGAAGAAGCAAAAGAGCAGACACTAGTTGTACACAAATGTATATTTATTAATTTGGTTAACATTTAAAATATTTTTCTGTTGACTTTATAAATGGGAGGCATAAAATTAGCTTATTTTAATTCTGATAATAATCTACATTATATTTAATCTATTTTAACAAATATGTACACATCTATGCATATATAAAAGTTTTATGCAAGTCTATATGCAAGCATAAATGGCATTTCAGTAACAGAGGTGAGGATTCAACCATCCCGGGAAGCCATGTCTACCTGTGAAAAGTGACACCAAGCATTCAAGGATAATCACTGAACTGCTTATGTGAAAACTTCCATGGGTAAAAAGAATGGTTTTTAAAGTGAGAGAATATGGGCATTTTGTAATGGAGCATCATTTTTACATTTTCAAATGGGACCTTCCTCATAGTCCTGGGAAATGAGCAGGTAAGAGGTATATGAACACCTCTGTTTTACAAGAAAGTCATATAATGTGAAACACACACCTTGAGGAGATGTGCTCCACCACACTGGGTCACATCACTTGAAGACTAATAAATGAAAAATAAAAGCCTCAACATTCTGGCTGGTTTCCAGTACATTATTTCTCTTCCTCACCTCTGTGGTCATTGCCAGTTACTTGTTAGGTGATGGGAGAGCACCTCTGATTTTCTGTCACTTGCTGTTTCCTTCATCAAGATGTCTCATTCACACATGCACAAAATCTGAGGCTTTGCTGTTTATCTGTGCACAGTCTTAAAAAAAGTCACTGCTTTAGGAAGGTCATTTGTGGAAATGAAAAACCCCACCTTTTTCCTCTTGATAAGACACACAGAAATCAAATCTGAAGACAGAATTCCTGTCACAAATAAGATTCCACATCTGTGAAAGAAACTTAACAGAACTTGAACTTAACATATTTATGCATGAGTTTCCCATCAGCAGAACAGGATAATAAACCTAACATGAACTATTTCTAGAAATTGATCCCTAAGCAAAATGCTTGCCTATGTTACTTTTTTAGTGAGCACAAGAAAAGTCAGAAATATACCTTATTGGTTCATATTACTGTTTTTGTGAATTTATGTTCTTGTTTCTAAATAGTGAATTAAAACAACCTCAGCACCACTCATACTTGCCATTTGGTAGTTATGGATTTATAAACATCTTACATATTAATGCTTCTCCTTCATAAAGAATGGATTAATTCATTTAAAGTGCATTGCAGTTCATGATTTTAGACAGCCAATGATTTTCAAGCACCACTTGAATGGCACCATTTTCTTCTATTTGTGGATAAGGCTGTCTCTAGATTAACTGTGATGTGCTGCCTCCATGATTTGATGATGATGACATGCACAATTAATAAATCACATTAGTTCTCAGAATTTGGGTTTATTTTCAGAATGTTTGTCAATAATTCTCTCCAGGCAGATACCTGATAAATGTGACATTTGAAATAGAAGCTGTTTCTCTTCTTTATCAATGTGGATGAACTCCTCTATCCATATTAAAACACTTTCTAGGTGCTGAGGATTTAGCTCAGCAGTATAAGCACCTGCCTGGTGAGTGTGAGGCCCTGAGTTCAATCCCTGGTACAAAACAAAACAAAACAAAACAAAACAAAACAAAAACAAAAACCAACCAACTCTGCCTATTTCAAAGTATCCAATAATGGGAAGAAGTCCAAAGATGGCAGACCAGTAGGTAGCAGGAGAGGGACCCTCTCTGAGAGAGACAGCTCAAATGCCATAATAAAACACCCTGGAGAGACCCAAACAGAGAGAGATGGACTCTCACAACCCATGAAGAAACTAAAGTGCAAAAAACCACTCGAATATGAGGTCCTGGGGCTACCATAAGAGAAGCTAAGATCAGCAAGCACAGCACCCTCCTTGAGCTGCCTGAATCCCTGCTAGAGACCTGACCAAGCAATCCATGCTGAATCAACTGGCTTGAGCCGCCAGAGTGTGGAGCTGAATAGCCCTGCATGCGGCTCGCCCGGACCAGCCCTGCACATGACCCACCCAGGTGCACTGTTAATTTGCACCACAGCCATGCTGAATTTGGAGGTTGGGGAGCCCAGCAGTTTTCAGGGACTGTCATCAACATGTGGTGAGTGACGGGAATAAGACCCTCCCCTGGGAAAGGGGAAACCCACTGGATGACATGTTGGATTTGGGCAGGGGAGCCCTAACTCCATAAGCAAGTGGCTTCAGTTGGTTGCTCCCCTCACCGAGTGGATTGGTGGAATTTGCTTGGACTAGGTCACACCCCTGGCCAGGACCCAGTGAGTTGCTACAAATTAATTCACTGAGATAAGCACACACTGATGCAGTGAAGGCCTGCAAAGGTTGACTGGCCTGGAGGGGAGGAGCCAGCGCATACTGTCTGAGCATGAACTCTAATCTCTGATAGCCTACTGAAGGGGGCAAAAGCTCCTAGCCTGCACCCTCTAGAGGAGCCTTAACCAACAATAAAAGGGTCTGGGAATTACACTGTACACTTGCATGGAAGGAACCAAAAACATGATGAAAGGGAGAAATAAGAAAAAAAACACAGCCCCCAATCCTGAGAACATTGATCCAGGAGAGGTAAATACAAAAGAGATTGAGGGCAGCAAAAATGCAACATCAAACACAGTAGTAGCAGACATAAAGAGATATCTTCAGGACCTCATAAGCGGGACCAAAACTGAAATATTAATTCAAATTAAACAAGAGATAAGTAGATTAATAAAAGAAAGGCTGGGAACCTCTTGAGAAGACACAGACAGAAATATGGAGGAACACAAAAGGAGAGAAAAATTTAATGAAGAATACAGAAAAAACCTAGAAATCATGAAGCAGATTCAAAGAGATTATTAGGAAACTAAAGACTCCATAGAAAGCTGGCAAAAACTGCTTGAAAGAAACCAAAGATAGATTATCAAAAATTAAGCACATGCTTGCAATGTGTGATCATGAAAGGGAAGATCTCTTAAAAATTACAAGGGAGCAGGCAGTAAAGATACAAAGACTGGAAGATGATAAGAGGATCTATGACTTAAGAATAAAGCATGTGATTGAAGAAGCAGGAATCAAATCAGAGGAATTACAAAGGCTATTCACAGAAATTATTAAGGAAAATTTCCCAAGCATAGAAAAAAGAAATGATATGCAGAGGTATGAAGCATACAGAACTCCAGCCACCTACAACCAAAACAGAGCTATACCCAGACAAATAATAACCAAGATCCCAGAAATTCAATATAAGAACAGAATATTAAAAGCCATCAGAGAAAAGAAACAGATCACCTATAAAGGAAAACCCATCAAAATCATGGCAGACTTCTCGACACAGACCACCAGGTCAAGAAGAGCTTGGAGTGAAGTAATTCAAGCGCTGAAGGAGAACAAGGAAATGCTTATCTCTCCCTTTACATGAATGATCAACTCAAAATAGATCAAATACCTAAATATGAATTAGAAACATTGAAGCAGCTTTAAGAACACCACATCAAGATACAAGATCAGGCAATGAGTTCCTTCACAGGACTCCAATAATTCAGAAAATTTTAGTTGGAGTTGAAACAAGGAAGGCATCAACTGTAATGCTAAGTGAAAATCAGACACAGAAAGTGAAATGCCACAAGGTTTCTATTACATGAGAATCCCAAAGCATAAATAATGAAAAGATAATAAAATAAAATAAAAGCTAATAATAAAAGATAACAGGAAACAAGGAAGTAGTCCTTATTTAATAGAAATGGGAGAAGATGAAGGGGAAGTAAAAGGATTGAGATGTGTTATGTACATGAGTCAACTCCCCACAATGTGCATTTCCTTTCAACCTTACATATTGTTGCAGTCAGTGGTTGTCACAAGAACACTTAGAATCAGGACATGGAATTTTTAATATTATTTTGTGATGGTCACCCAGACTTTACAAGAAGAAATTGCAGGAAATCTATCCATAACACTAAAAACATAGAATATTCAGCAAAGGGCCTGAATTCGTATAGCAATGTCCTACATGAGTCTAGATGAAGACCTAGAGCTCACGACAATGCCTCCCACAAGTCCAACTGGAGGTTTAGGGCCCATGAGAAGGACTCACACAAGTCTCTTTTATGGATCTGTGCTGGGAAGGCCCAAAAGTCAGTGGTGGGAGCTAGAAAGTCTATGCCAGAAGGATGAAGGAGCTGTGCTGGTAGGTTGTGGGTCTTACACTGGAGCCAAGAAGTCAAGATCATAATAAAGACCAGGGCTGTCCTGAAAAGCACCACAGCCATCCTCAGCTACACGGAGGCCCTGAGCTCCTCTGATGTTAAGCACATTTGAGTACAAACATTTGCTAACAAAAAGTGGAAACATAAATTTATAAAACTTCTATACAGGAAGTGAAGCAACCAGCATAGTGAAAAGACAGTCTACAGAATACTAGAAAATGTTTGTAAGCTAGTCTTCTGACAGAGGATTAGCATCTTAAATACACAAAGAACTCAAAAGGGTGAATACTAAAACACCAAATAACTCAATAAAAATGAACAGATAATGGAAACAAACAATTTTCAAAAGAAGAAATACAAATAGTTAATTTCACATGAAAAACTTCAATAACTTTAACCCTCAGGAAACTACCAATAAAATCTACACTGATTTCATCTGATCTGTCAAAATGACTATCATCATCAAGGAAAACAAGAAATGCTCTTGAATATTAGGCTGGAACCTTTCTACAAAAGTTGGTGGGAATGTACATTAGTACAGCCACTGTGGAAATAAGTATGAAATTTCCTAAAAATTGAAATAGAGTTACACTGTTGCTGAACTATATAACTCTCTGGCATATTTCTAAAGAAACTGAAGTCAGCACACCATGGAGATTCCTGCACAACCATGTTTGTTGGGCCACAATCAATAACTGCCTAGATGCCCCTCAATAGATATATGGATAAATATAACATTGTGTATGTGCACAGTGGAATACTATTGAGCCAGGAAGAAGAAAATCATGTAGCTTACAGAAAAATGGATGAAACTAGAATTCATCAAGTTAAACAAAATAAGGGAGGTTCTGGAGAAAAAAATAAAATGCTTTCCCTAACATGTAGACTCTAGAAAGAAATAAGATGACACAAAATTAGAAACAAGCCTATGAGACTAGAGGAAGGTATCAGAGGTAGTGTGATGAGGTTATAAAGGAGGGTAAAGGGGATAGATATAATTAAATATGCTGTAAGCATGTGTGAGTATGCACAGTGGAACCCAATATTTTATAACATTAATACACATTAAAATATGTGTTATGTGAATAATATATCACATTTTCTCTAATATGTAAAACCTGGACAGAAAAAGATGTGAAAATAAAGCAGAACTGAAAGCTTTAGGAGAGGGGAAAGGGGATGAGTGAGGAGAATGGAGAAGGTTAAATTGGTAGGGCATTGAATGTGATCAAGACATTTTTTGCATGCATGAAAGTATTACATAGAAACTCATATTGTTTAAATAAAATGTGCTAATACTTATAATACAAAAATAAACTTATTTAAATTTAAGAAGAAAATAATACTTGCTCTAAATTCAGTAGACTATGAGAGTGGTGTTGAAAACCTACATTCCAATAAATTGGAGAATCTGAAAGAAATAGGTAAACTTCTCAACACTGTGGCCTTCCAAAATTGAGCAAAAAACTTAGAAAGAAACCCAGATATGTTATTGACAATCAATTAAATTAAATCAGTAGTAAAAAGTGTCCCAACAAAAAGTTGAGTACCAGAGAGATTCATTGCTGAACTTTACCAATTTTTAAAGAATGAAAACTAATGCTCTTCAAAATATTCCAGATTATAGTAGGAAAGAAGCACCTCAAAACTCAGCCAATGATGCCACTGTGACTTTTACACCAAAATCAGGTAAAGGAGAACAAGAACCAACCCATATCCTTGATGAACAGAAGTATAAAAATCCTTTAAAAACAATTACAAAACAAATTTGACAACATATTATGAAGATCACACACATTGACCAAGTTGATTTCATTCAAGAATACAAGTAGCATTCAATGTAAGCTAATAAATATATTTCACCATACAATAAAATACTAATCAAAAGACTAAGTATAACATGATCATCTCAGTGAATGAAGAAGAAGCCTTTGCCAAATTTCAATATCACTGTATGATTAAGGCTTGGAAGAATCTAAGTGTACAAGCATCATATTTTTCCATAAAAAAGATTAAATGCAACAAACATAACTAAGCTCTTTTTAAATAGTGGCAAGCTCAAAATATTTTCTCTAAAAGCAGGAGTAACACAGTGAGGTTCTTCTTATCACTCTTATTCAATGTACCATTCGAAACTAGAGAAATTAGGCAAAAAAAAAATAAAGTCAAAATATTCTTTTCTGCACATTTGGTGCCATTCATAAAAGACCCAACATATTCCACTAGAAACTTTCATTTTTTAAAAATTCAATTTAAGGAGAGAGAAAAAACAACAAAACAAAACAGAAAACAGGGTAGCAACAATACAGAATTCCAAAAGAAAAAAAGAATAGAATAAAAAACTACTAAGAAATCACTAGTTGACAAATTACATACTGTCATCTTGCAAATAGTTGTTCAAGTTACAAAACTAAAGCATACAAAGTAGACGTTCAAACAGTGAGACTATTAATAGTTCTGCTCCATGATCTAACAAAAACAGTAATATGGTCATTCATCTTACACATTTAAACATACATGCAATTATATCCTTTAGAGCACTATCTTTTCCTCTCTTTTTTACAGTAGCAATTACACATTTTGGATTTTATTACTCCTACAGTTCTTATTACTTTTTACACTAGAGACACAATGTGATATTTATAAATATGATTCTTATTTATTTCACTAAGGATAGCCTCAAGTTGTCTCCATTTCCCTGTGAGGCCATCAAGATCATCCTTCTTCATAGCCAAGTAATATTCCATTGTATAAAATACCACACCTTTTTCATCCACTCTGCAGTTGATGGGCATCTTGGTTGTTTCCAAGATTTAGCTATTACAAATTGTGGTGCTATAAACATGGGTGTACATATATCACTGTGATATGATCTTTTCAGTTTTTCTGGGAAAATACCCAGGAGGGGAATAGCTGGGTTGAATGGAGCTTCCAGTCCTAGTCTTCTGAGAATTCTCCATACTGATTTCCATAGTGGTTTCACCAGTCTACACTCCCACCAACAGTGGAGCAGTGTTCTTTTTCCCCCCGCAGCCTCACCAACATTTGTTATCAGTTGATTTCTTGATGGCAGCTATTCTTTCCGGAGTGCGATGATATCTCAATGTTGTTTTAAATTTCATTTCTCAAATGACCAGTCATGGTGAACATTTCTTTATATATTTATTTGCCATTTGTTTATCTTCATCTGAGAACTGTGTGTTCATCTCAGATGCCCATTTTTGGAGAGGGTCTTTGAATTTGGAGGACTTGATTTTTTTAGTTCTTCATATGTTCTTGATATAAGTCCTTTGTCTGAGTGGTTGCTGGCTAAAATTCTTTCCCATTCTGTGGGTTTTCTTTTCACTCTGATGGTAATTTCTTTTGAAGTGCAGAAACTTCTCAAGAATATGAGATCCTGGTTGTTGATTCTCTGAAGTGTTTCCTGTGCAGTTTGCATTTTGTTCTGAAATCTCTGAGTACCCCTATGTCTCCAACATTTCTACCTTCCTTATCTTCCAGTAGATTTAGTGTTTCTGTTTTAAAGTTTAGGTCTTTGACCCATTTAGACATTAGTATTGTGCATGGTGGTAGGCATGGAGTGAGTTTCAGTCTTCTGCATGTGGAGAGCCAATTTTTCCAACACCATTAAAGAGGCTACCTTCCTCCAGTGAACATGTTTAGCCCCTTTGTCAAATATCAGGTGGTTGAATATCTTTGTTCTTATGCTTGCATCTTCTAATCTGTTCCATTGATCCTCAGGTCTATTTCTTTGCCAGTACCATGCTGATTTTATCATTGTGGCTTTGTAGTACAGTTTCAAGTCAGAAATTGAGATGCCTCCTGCCTTGCCTTTGCTATTGTAGCTTTCTTCTGGTTCCAAATGAATTTTAGGAGTGTTTTCTCTAGATCTGTGAGGTATATCAATGGTATTTTCATTGGGATTGTGTTAAATCTGTATAACAGTTTTGGGAGAATGGCCATTTTCACAATGTTGGTTGTTCCTAGCCAAGAACAAGGAATGTCCTTCCATTTTCTAATATCCTCTTCAACCTCCTTTTTTAGCATAGTATAGTTTTCAGCATATGGGTATTTTACATTCTTAGGTTGATTCCTAAGTATTTCATTTTTTTAGAATTTCTCTCTTGGTGAGTTTCTTGTTTGTGTACAGGAATGCTATTGATTTTTAGCACTGATTTTGTATCCAGCTACACTGCTGAATTTGTTTATTACCTCTAGTAGTCTTTTAATAGAGTTTTTTGGGTCTTCTATATAGAGTACCATGTCATCTACAAATAGTGATAATTTAACTTGTTCCATTCCTATCTTTATTCCTTTTATTTCTCTCTCTTGTCTGATTGTCCTGGCTAGTGTTTGCAGAACTAATATTGAAAAGGTGTGGTGATAGTGGACATGCATGTCTGGTTCCTGATTTTAAAGTGAAAGGTTTCAGTTTTTGTCCATTTAGTATAATATTGGCTCTTGGTTTGTCATAGATGGTCTTTATAAGATTGAGGTATACACCATGTATTCCAAGTTTCTGAAGAGTTTTTATCATGAATATGTGTTGGACTTTATTGAGATCTTTTTCTGCATCTATTGAGATGACCGTGTGGTTTTTGTTTTTGCCTTTGTTGATGTGGTGTATTATATTTATTGATTTGCATATGACAAACCATCCCTGCATTCCTGGAATGAAACTCACTTGGTCATGATGTATAATCTTGATGATTTGCTGCATTCTACTTGCCAGTATTTTACTGAGAATCTTTGCATCTATGTTCATTAGTGAGATTGGCCTATAATTCTCCTTTTTGGTTGGGTCTTTCTCTGGTTTTGGTATCAGAGTAATACTTGCCTCCAGGAATGGTTTAGGGAGGATTGCTTCCTTTTCAATTTCATTGAAGAGTTTAAGGAGTATTGGCATCAAATCTTCTCTAAGTTTCTTGTAGAATTCAGCTGTGAATCCATCAGGACCTGGGCTTTTCTTTGTTGATAAGATTTTTTATTACATTTTCAATTTCAATAGCTGATATTGGATTATTCAAAATTGCTATATCTTCTTGGTTGAGCTTTGGTAGGTCATATGTTTCTAGAAATCTGTCCATTCCTTCTGTATTTTCCTCTCTATGTGAGTAGAGATTTTCAAAGTAGGTATTTATGATCTTTTGAATTTCCATGGGATCTGTAGTAATTTCCCCCTTTTCAGTGCTGAATGAATTTGGGTTTTTTCTTTCTTTTTCTCTATAAGTTTAGCTAGAGGTTTGTTGCTTTTGTTTATTCTCTCAAAAAACAATTTTTGATTCACTAATTCTTTGTATTTTTTTCAGTTTCAATTGTGTTGATTTCTGCTTTAATCTTTACAATTTCCTCTCTTCTATGAGCTTTGGGTTTTACTTGCTCTTCTTTTTCTCCACTAGAGACTTTTAGATGTGATAAAGTTCAGGACAGATTATAAACATTAAAAATCACTAGATTTTTCTATATACAAATATTGAGTCTACTGAGAAAAAATGAGCAAAACGATTTCATTCACACTAGGTTCAAAATACAAAATACCAAGGAATCAATGTAACCAAAGACATGAATGACATCTACAAAATTATTAAATAACCATTAAGTGAAAAACTGAAGAACAAACTAAAAGACTTTTGTGGGTCAACCAAATTAATTTTTAAAATGGTCATTTTATTGAAGTTACCTGCATAGTTAATAGAATTTCCACAAAAATATCAATGATATTTTTCACAGATCTATAAAAATGTTCAAATGAAAACACAAAAGTTTCAGGTTAACCCAAGCTATTTTTACAAAAAATACAGTGGGAAATATCATAGTACCATGTTATAAAATATATGAAACAGACATATTTACATAAAAACCAGCATAATATTAACATAAAAATATATAGAGAACTGGAATACAGGAAAAGACACAGTAATGAGCCTGGGTAGCTACAAGTATATACTTCACCAAGTAGATGCCAAAAACATACACTGGAAAAAGCTTCTTCAACAAATAATGCCCAAGAAAACTTGCTATGTCTATGAGAAAGATTGAAATTAGAAGTTTATCTATTGCTCTGTATGCAAAGTCCCCGGAAAAATAAAAATATAAATCCAAAATCTTTGGAGATGCTTGAGGAGAAGCATTTGAAAATACAGAAACAGACTTCACCCCCAGGAAGTCTCCCAGAAAACAGCATCTCGGGCTGTCTCTTTGGGACACGAAAGTCTCAAACCCATAGAGTGGCCAGGGCAGTTTGGATCGAAATCTGCGCAGACCTGCATCACAGCGTGACTCTTTGGGGCTGGTAGGCCCGTCCTTCATCCGCAAGGAACTGCCTGGAGATTGGCATCTGGGCCAGGTCTGTTTGGGCCCGTAGCCCCACCCTTCACCCCCAGGAAGTCTCCCAAAAAGCAGCATCTGGGGCTATCTCTTTGGGACCCAAAACTCTCAGACCCATAGTGTGGCCTGGGCTGCTTGGAACAAAAGTCTGCACAGAACTGCATCTCGGCACGACTGTTTGGGACTGGTAGGCCCACCCTTCAGCCGCAGGGAACTGCCTGGAGACCAGCATCTGGGCCAGGTCTGTTTGGGCCCGTAGCCCCACACTTCACCCCCAGGAAGTCTCCCAGAAAGCAGCATCTCGGCCTGTCTCTTTGGGACCCCCCGAAACTCTCAGACCCGCAGAGTGGCCCGAGCTGTTTGGATTGGGAATATTGTGGAGACTGGCATCTTGGCCAGGTCTGTTTGGAACCGGGAACTTTTCAGAAACCAACATTCTGGCCTGACTCTTTGGGACCTGTAGGCCCTTCACTCGCAGGGAACCTCCTGGAGACCTGCCTGGGAATAGGCACAGAGGCCTGGCCTGCCTGAGATTCCACAGGCTCTGGGGTGGTCACACCCAGCATTTGCCTTACAACTTAGGGAGCCAGGAGCCCACAGAGGGGAGTTAGGTCCCCGTGAGGAAGCCAGGAGCCTGTGGGGGAGCCACTGCCCCTCCAGGAACTGAGGGTGTAACAGGTAATTAGCCACATAAGCAGAGAAAGCTTTGGAACACCGCTCAAAGTAAGGAAACACAGAAAAATGACAAAAGGAGAGACCAAAAGGCAGGGTCAAAGCCCTAGCCCTCCCCAAGAAAGCTTAGAAGCTGTGTACATAGAAGAAAAAAGAAGCCATACACCTGAAATGTCTGAAATGATATCAAATGAAATAAATATGCAAATAGGGAAAGCTATTGAGAAATTCAAATGAGAAATACTTACCCAGGTAAAAGAAGAATTGATAAACACAGTGAAAGAAATAGTGAATGCATCTAGTGAAAACACAGCTAAAAAATTAGAGGAACAAAGCAAACAGATAGAATCCCTCAAAGAACAATATAAGAAACAAACAGAATGTATAAAGCAGATTCAAAGAGATATAAAGGAAATGAAAAATTCTATTGAAAGCTGTAAAACCCACCTCAATGAAAGTGAAGACAGAATTTCAGACCTCGAAGATAAGATTGCAGCCAGTGAGCAGGAAAGACAAGATCTTTTAAAAATAACAAAGAATCAGGAAATAACAATTCAACACCTGCAGATGATGCAAAGAAAAATAACATAAGATTAACAGGGATCAATGAAAAAGAAGGGGACAGCCCAAATGATATCAAGAGGATATTTACAGAAGTAATAGCTGAAAACTTCCCAAACATGAGAAGAGAAACAGACATCTGGATAAGTGAAGCATATAGAACTCCAAACAGCCATTACCAAAATAAAACTACACCCAGACACATAATAATCACCATCCCAGAAATCCAACATAAGAATCGAATACTAAAAACTGTTAGAGAGAAAAGATAGATCACCTATAC